>CABHPQ010172677.1:0-11520 GCA_902168405.1 Peromyscus aztecus | reverse complement strand
GGCCAGTGGCTAGGCAGGAAGTATAGGCGGGACTAACAGAGAGAATTAAAAGAACAGGAAGGCGGAGGGAGTCACTGCCAGCCGCCACCAGGACAAGCAGCATGTAAAGATGCCGGTAAACCACGAGCCATGTGGCAAGGTATAGATTTATGGAAATGGATTAATTTAAGATATAAGGACAGTTAGCAAGAAGCCTGCCACGGCCATACAGTTTGTAAGCAATATAAGTCTCTGTGTTTACTTGGTTGGGTCTGAGCGGCTGTGGGACTGGCAGGTGAAAGAGATTTATCCTGACTGTGGGCCAGGCAGGAAAACTTCTAGCCACAGGATACAGTCCCTGAGCACACCTGGCTAGTATCATGATGGGTTGGGGCAATCCATCACATGATTGCCATCAGGATACAGTCCCTGAGCACACCTGACTAGCATCACGAGGGGTGGGGGTGATCCAGCACAATAACACAGACAAGGGTAGAGGTATTCCATAGGATAGTGTATATGATAATTGGGAGTGGACAAAACTTCTGAGATACTGATTCAATGGTGATGTTTTATCAGAGGCTTCACCCATCCTTCTGGCAGAGAACTCCATGTAAAGGGGAAGAATTGAAAGAAGTGAATCGAGTTCTGCAGAAGTCCTTTTTCAGATGACAACCCTGTTCTCTGATGAGGGGTTTTGAAGTAGTAGGAGTAGAGGTGAGGGGTTTGGGAGTGGGGAATTGCAGATAATTACTAATAGGCTCAGAGAAGAATTGCTTCCCAATGTACAGAAATGGTAAAGGAGATGGACTGAGGCAAACAACTGAGTTAGTAGATCCAATCCTTTTGTAATATGAAGAAATTATGTAAACAACGTACACTCTTAAGACATGTTAGCATGGACTGCCCATCATATTTCTCTAATCTCCAAGTGCATACAGTACTTCTATGGAGCTGACTGAAGATGCCTCTAACTTGTTATTATAGAATTGAAGCTCTAGAGATGTACAGATGTGCTTCTGAAACTTGGAACACACTGAACACAAAACTTCTACAAAGACCACTTTTAATTAAAACTTTAAAATTTATCCTCAGGGAAATGTACACATGCATCAAGTGCATTTTGACGGTATGTACTTTCTAATTCCCCTACAACAACCCAAGGTCCCTCTCAACATGCCCGTCTTCCAATTTCACCTCTTCTTTTTTTCTTTCTTTAAACCTACCGCCAACATGCACAGGAGCAATCATAATCCCACAGGAACATGTTGAGCCTACCAGTGGCCATACTCCTACAGAAAATGACTCCTCCTTCAAAAGCCAGAAACTACCAATAGCAACCCAGGTAGAAATAAAGCCTCAGGAACCCTCCCCAATCCATGCTAAAAGTGATCTTGCATGGATTTTGTGAAGTTAACCACAGCTGCTGTGAGTTCACGATTATGAGAGCCATGCTATGTCTAAAAGAGTCATTCTTTGACTCTTCACATTGTGAGCTCACCCTTTAGTCACTGAAATATCTCTCCAGCCCTTGACTTTTACATTCTCTTCTCTCCATGTTCTGAATATTCTCCCATTATCTTGGGTGATGAAATTGATGTAGATGTATTGTTTAAGATAGAATACTTATGGTCATATATTCTTAGCTTTTTGACTAGTTATGAATCTTCATAAACTGTTGCCCCTTGTGAAAAGAAGATTCCCCGACCAAGGTTTAGAGTAACACAAATCTTTGAGAATAAACATAATGTTTAGAAGGCTACTTGACAACATGTCCATTTAGCAAAACAACAAATACTCAGCTTTAGGACCTTCTCAGTTACAAGGTTTTTGTTCTTTGTTTTTGTTTTCTTAACCAGATTTATAGTACTAGGAATGATTTTAATTCCCCCATAGAATATCCTCAAATCCATTGAGAAAGCACTTTTTAACCCCCATAATAACAATGTCACTATTGCTTCAATGGGCACATCTTGCCTGGCAGGTCAGTATGGTAGCATATATTACCTAGGTTTTGTAAAGGCCACTGATATTTTTTTCCTTAACAGTTTGTAAAGCTACTTCCATTACTATGAAAGATAGCCTGTGTTGAAAGTTTCATCCTAGACTGAGGTTCTACAACCTCAGTGTAGTTGTAGAAATACATATACAACACTATATGTAACATTTTCAGCAATAAATTCTTATGATTTAGTTATGGTAGGTAACCAAGAATTATAATTGGTTGTGTTGTTTTGGGGCACCTTGAGGCCTCATTGACTAATGAGTTACAGGGAAGTATTTCAAGCCTGGCACTGAGATTTTCAATAATAACCCATGTTTTCTGGGAGAAGCATTGCACCCCAGACTCTTTTTCTAAAAAAAAAAAAAATATGCTTTTTAATTAGCTTGCAAAATAGTGACTTCCCATAAGGGTTTTTCACACATCCATAGTTTTTGTTAACCCACACTTTCAACCCCTCATTTCCAAGACCACTTATCCCCATTCCAGATTATTATCACATATGTTCTACTGCCCTTTCCCATTGTATTTTTAAATAGGATTGCATAACAATAGATGTGACTATTTCTTTGTCAAACACACTTCATTTATTTAACTCACACCATAACTCCCCCACACCCCTACTATTCTCACTGATTAATACTTCCTGCACCTAGCATCTCCCCTCTCTGCTTCAATATCCCTATATCCTATCATCGTGATGTGCAATCTCTTAACACTGTCTCCTACTTCCTGGCTTTATACTCAAAGTTAAATACACAAAACAGAAGATACAAAGCTAGGATTGACACATGAGAAGGAACATATGGCATTTTACCTTTGGATCGGGATTACCTTACCCCATATATTTTTTTCTATTTATCTACAAGTTAAGATTTAGTAATAAAATTTTATTGTTTATAACTGCCATATTTTTCTTACCTAGTCATCAGCTGATGGACATTTAAGTCAATTCCATTTCCTAGGTATTGTGAAGAAAGCAGCAATAAACATGAATGTACAGGAATTGTTGAATTAGGATTAAGGCCATTGAGTATGTGCCCAGTAGTGGTATAGGTGAATCATCAGCCAGTTTTATTTCTAATCAGAAATCTACAGACTGATTTCACAGTAGATTCATTGGTTATAGTCTTAATAACAATGTATAAAGGTTCCTTTTCCCTCACATCCATACCAGGATTTATTGTCATTTGTGTCCCTAACGATGGCCTTTCTGACTGGGGTTCTTAGTACTTTCAGTCTGCACTTCTCTGATGACTAAGGGTGGACAGCAAGCAATACCCTTCTCATGATTCCTGTCGCTTTGTTTGTTTCTATGCATGGAACCTGCTCTTCTGGTACTCAAAGCTTGTTAGTATCTGACTATCTTCCTTACCATTTTTGTGCTATTGTTTCGTTTTCTGTTCACTGTTGGCTTCTAAGATCTGTCTAAGGAAGTTTTTCACCCCCTGGCAGAGATGTAAGGGAAGAGCCAATCTTATTGATCAGTCCAAGCAAGATGCTGACAAACAAGAACAGAGCAAAGGACAAAATTAGTGTTTTACTGGATCCACATGATTTGACATAATGCGGGAGATATTTCCTCCACTAATAAAATACAGTTCTTTGGAGAAACCACATGTGTTTACATAAATACTAGATGAATACAGTTAAATAAGCATTCCATGAATACTTCCTTGCTGATGACCCTCTAAGAGCTCTATGTTACGCTTCGTCATGGTGCTGCAGTACCTTAGCGCTTGTATGTTCTATGAAGTGTAATCGCCATCTGTGACTTAAGCCTTGCCACATCACAGTCTGTATGACACCTTCCTCAAAATGAGTCACTGAATTTTTGATTGCTACATACCAAGTTGGCTCACAACCACCTTCTTCATTATTTTAAATTATGCCAAGCTGTTTCATCTGGGATTTCAGGAACACAGGGACAAGCTCTTGCCACAGAATGCTGAGAATTTTAGCTTTGCAGTGGTATTTGCAAAATTCCAAAACTTCTGGGAAAAACTTGGATAAATTTGTTTTCACAGGCATTCTGAACAACTTTCACCTCTTTCTTTTCTCCACATTGTAAGTCATAGGCTCTTCAGTTCATATTTAAGGCTTCCTTTTCTATGGCCACAAGCTGACTCCTATATTAATCATTATATCTCACTAAGAATCTCATTACCACTCTGATCATTCACCTATGGCCATTCTGCACATACTGTCCTGTGAGGTTCTCTAGCTCCACACATTTGGGAAATGTGCATGGACTCTGCCTCACTCCCATTCAACACATTTCTTCTTTTTGTAGTAACTGTTCTTAGCTCTTCATTTTTTTTTAAGGGGAAAATCTATAGAATCAACCCTGAGTTGTCTTGCATATCCCATATCAAACTTATTAGTATATCCTGTTTGTTTTACACTCTCTAAAATATTTATAGGAAGTAGTGTTTTGTTTGTTTGTTTGTTGTTTTTTGTTTTTTAATATCCTCCCTATGCTAATTCCTTGCCGGGTTCCACCCTCCTGAATGCTTAAGGGAAGTTCCTTGTCTGTGTATCCTGCATAATGAGCATTAACAGCTTAGATGGAAGATTGTAAAACATCAGTAGCAAACTTCTGCCCTCTGGGGTTCTCCCATTGTGCTGTAAACCTGTATTTAAGACCTCCTCCCTCTTTCAATAAATGGCATTTGGCAAAAAATAAAATAAAATAAAAAAGAAAAAGAAAAGCAGTCAGATGTATGAACATGTATGATATGATACATCTCAACATTCATCCATTCTTCATAATCTCTGTAAATCTCATTATTTAAGATGGCTCTACAAGATTTTGTAAACTTGTGCTGATATATTTGTCTTCGAATATTTCTATTCGATGAATATTTCGAATATTATCTTCGAAAATGTTTCTATTGTTATTTTTGCATGTGTATAGTGCGTGTGTGTGTGTGTGTGTGTGTGTGTGTGTGTGTGTGTGTGTGTATGCCACAGTGCATGCACGGACATCAGAATAGAATCTTAGGTGTTGTTTCTCACCTTCAATCATGTTTGAAACAAAGTATTGTCCTGTTCATTACTGTACACACCATGCTATCTGGCCTGCGGGTTCCTGGGGAGTCTCCACTCTTTACTTCCCATTTTGCCATAGGATTACAGATTCCTTCTTTAATACCTGGCTTTTCCAATAGTTCTGGGCATCTGAAATTAGGTCCTCATGGTTGTTTGGCAAATGCTTTACCACTGAGACATCTTCCCATCTTCTAAAGTATTTCCTTCCAGTCAACCTACTCTACTCACACTGATATTTGTTCTGGTCAAAAACATTAGAGGAATGTCTTTGTCTGCTTTTTACTGCTGTGACACAATACTAGAGACTGAGTATTTTATAAAGAACAGATAGTTATTAAATAGAGTTCTGGAGGTTATGAGCCCAAAATTGAAGTACCTTGTAATGGCTAATCTTGATTGTCAGCTCGAGTTGATCTAGAATCACCGGGGGTAAAAAAGTCTGGTTATGTTTATACAGGAGGTTTTAGGGTACTTAGTTGAGATGAGAAGACCCACAAATAGGGGCAGCACCATCTTTTGGGTGGGTCTTGGACTGATTGAAAAAGAGAAGGTAAGCTGAGCACCAACAGCCATTATACTCTGCTTTCTGATTACAGGCACAGTGTGACAAGTTGTCACATGTTCCTGGGGCTATTCTTACCTGCCATGATGAGCTGTATCCTTGTAAAATGATAAATTTTAATAAATCTTCCTGAAGTTGGTTTTGTCAAGTATTTTGTTAAAGCAACGAGAGAGGTGACAAGACTGTCTCACATATAGCAAAGTTCTTACAACATCATCCCATGACGAGTGGTGAGAAGACAGAGATAGAGGGAGAGAGGTAAAGAGGGGAAGATGGAAAGAGAGAGAGAGAGAGAGAGAGAGAGAGAGAGAGAGAGAGAGAGAGAGAACCGTGTGGATGTCTCCTGTGCCCATGTGCATTAATTGAACTCAATGAGCTTAAGTAAACAAGGAACACAAGCAGTTTGGAGGTAGCTATAATAGGGGTCCTGTGGAGGAAGGGTCTGAGGGGTATAGTGAGAGTTGCTTATAGTCATGATGCATTGTATACATGTATGAAATTTTCAAAGAATAAACAGAAGTAAAGACTATAAGAACGTTTCACTTTTTATTTATGACAAGATAAAAAAAAACTCGACTTACTATTGATTGACTAAATATTTTATGCAGAGTTCTATGTAATTTTTCTACTTGCCTTCCTGTGACAGTTGAAAGATATTGAGAGAAAACTTTATGGCTACACATCATTAATTCTCTCAAAGCTCTTAAACCAAACAAACAATACTGGACATAGCCAAACAAGACTGGGTTGAGTAGTCACATGCAGAGTGTAGTCCTTCAGGTTCAAAAGTAAATCTCAAGTACAGGAGTGGCTGGAACTTTGCACTGATGGTAGATGAGGAAGCGAAATGTTGATAGAGACAAGCAACAGAGGATGAAGCCTAACTCTAACCTGACATTAAAAGCAGAGTCATATAGAAGTGTGCACTCAGAATGCTATTCTGCTCTCCTTTAAGTTTTTTTTTTTATAAAAATGTGTGGGAAGGCATTAAAAAGATGAAGATTACATTTTGCATATATGTGTACCATGTATAATGAAAGTAAGCTGATAGCAAAGAGGGATTCTTATTTAGATATTACTATCATCATTCATTTAACATCAAATCTCTACTATTAGTTTGTGCAGCAAATGGGTGATCCATTAGATGATAGTATTTGCATTTAGTTATCTCTACTGGCCTGCCCTTAGGGTCCTGATTATATCCTCAGCTGTAGCCACTAAGAGCATCCCCTGTGCATATACGTTATGTTTTCCTATAAAAGGTGGGCCTTGCCTACCTCCCATCTCTTTCTCTTTCTCTTCCTTTACTCTTGTCCCCAGGGACCAGTCTGTGCCCCCTTCTCTGCCCCCTTCTCTCCCCTCCCCTCAATAAACTTCCCACATGAGCCCTGTTGTATGGTGTAGCATGAATCTTAAAAGGTTCTTATTAATAAAAACAAACCTGAGGCCAGTTATTGGGGTGAAATGCTGGAAGATCAGAGAACCAGAACAAGCCACAGCTATCTCACCTCGCCAGTTCCTCAGCTGGTCTTGTTTCCTCAGACTGGAAGCCTCTATGTCCTCATATCCGAATGACTCTCAGCTGAACTGCTGCTAGAGGCCTGAATGCTTAACCAGGCCAAAATGCTTCTCCAGGCCAAATGCCTCTCCAGGGCAAATGCCTCTCCAGGGCAAATGCCTCTAGTTTCTGGTCCTCACGCCTTATATACCTTTCTGCTCTCTACCACCACTCCCGGGGATTAAAGGCTGGTTTACTGGGATTAAAGGCGTGTGTCACCACGCCTGGCCATTTCCAATGTGGCCTTGAACTCACAGAGATCCAGAGGGATTTCTGTCTCTGGAATGCTAGGATTAAGGGCGTGTGCTACCACTGCCTATCCTCATGTTTAATATTGTGGCTGTCCTGTTCTCTGACCCCAGATAAGTTTATTAAGGTACACAATATTTTGGGGAACACAATACCACCACAGTATGGTGTGACTCCTTCCTGCTGTTTTAAAAAATATAACAGATAGCACCTTTGAAAAACAATTATATAAACTTTTCACATATATATTTTATTTATTATAATTATATAATGGGGTGATAGGTCCAGAGAATGGGATCAACCAGTAATAATTTCTAGTACAAATTTAATTTTGAGAGAATATTGGAGCCATGGAATGAAATGCTGAAATAACATTCATAATTGTTATTCATTAATGCAAATCTAATGTAATAATTATTTATTATACTCCTTTAGCTCATCAATATTTATTTTTAAATAAATAAACTAAAATTATTGTAACAGTTATGGCAGACAGACACACACCCCCAGTTGAAAATCTAAGGGCGATTTAGCCTAGATAAATTTCTGTTGTCTTCATGAGTAGATTGACATAGTGAAAACACCTGAAAAGACATAAATGGCCAAACAACTGTGTCTGTCTAGCTGCCTTAACAGATGGGAGGGAAATGAGTTAGTATGAAAAAAAGGATACAAAAGAGAATAAAAAGGAAGTGCATTTGCAACTGAGTTGGCAGCAGAAATAGGATGTTTGAAAAAAATCAATTTAGTACTAATTAAGGATGGTGAATCCCTTGGTTTACATAGATTGCTCATTGTTTATTCTAAAATTCCGGTCTTAATTCTCAACTCCCAGCCTACCCATAAATGAAACCAATGCTGAAGGACTTGGAAAAAATAGTGTTTTAATAAAGATAATTTAAATGATAAAAGGGGGCAAATATACACTGAAAATGAAAAACAAGGTATAGAGAGGGAAATCTGATTTTACAGAACTGTGCTGCAATATAAAGCCAGATTTGTATACTTATAAATATAAGTTGTGTGCTATATGCCTCTGCCAGGAAACTACATTAGACACATCTGTATAAAATATATTTCCAATTTAACCAGTCTGGAATGACCACATTCATTTTCTAGTTCACTGCAAGGGTAAGTAACATAATAAGCACAATGTATTCTCCAAATTTAATAATTTAACATGCTTGCTTAGTTAACTTATTATTACCAATGAAGTATCTTTGTCTCTATTTCTTTCTGCCTAAAATGTGAACCCCAAAGAAGATATTGGGAAAATTAGAATAAAATTTTTATTTTCTTTGAATCAAATTTGGAATTAGGTTGTGTGTGTGTGTGTGTGTGTGTGTGTGTGTGTGTGTGTTTTGTTTTTTATTTTTATTTTTGCTTCTTATAAAACATTTTTAACATTTTAAAATAATATCCCATATTTAGTGCACAAACATAGATATATAAATACCTTAAAACAATTAAAATGCTTTTTGAAATAAAATAAGTCAAAATTAACTAAGACCTAAAAATAAGTTTATGATGTTTAGATAAACAAAAAAAATTACTTTAAAGGTTTCATGCATGTGTTGCTGTTAGAAGAGAAGCTGTTTGATTGAACCCAGACACTATGGAGTTACTTTTTATTGTGTGTTTTTAAATACAGGAAATAAATCCCATAGAGAAGTAGTGTGTCATTCCCAGAGGGTCTCTTCCGGGATACAGCTGAAAGACTAATATTTAAACACACAAAATATACAATAGAACATGAAAACCCAAAGTAGTTGAAAACAGGTGGGATATTCCCCTGCAAATTTCTCTTCTCCGTTCTTCTGATATCCAAACTCAACACAAAAGACAGAAATGCACACACACATGTGCACGTGAGCACACACACACACACACACACACACACACACACACACACACGAATCCTCATGTGAGGATAAAAACCAGTATTATAGAAGCTTCATCCAAATTTATAAATACCATGCATTTCTAGACCCCTCCTTTCTGAATCTAAAAAATTACTATAGATTCTTCATCCACATTTACATGTGTTTTGTACGTTTCTAGACTCTCCCTTTCTGATAGAGACTGAGATTCTTGATTCGTTGCTTTCATTGTATTCAGATCTTTGGTCAGCTCTGCGCTTGTCCCTGAGACTGTCCAGGGATCTCTCTGTATAAAACACAACTGCTCTTCTTCATGTTGTTTTCCTCTTTGTTTCTGCATCATTCTTCTCAACGCATGGTGCCAATTTCCTTACTAAAACATTCCTGAAACTTCCTTTCTGTCATAAAATGTTAAACATTTGTTTCTTTAGCCTCTTTATCATCCACTGAGAATTTTACTACCTCTCTCTTTTCGTCATCTTTTTCCTCTAAGTTTTCCAGCTAAAGCTGGATGACTTGTTTCTTTTTTTGGTGTATAACCGAAAGGGACTACTATTTGTTGCTGAGCATAGATCATGACTTTCTAGAATAGAAGTGACTTGTATAAGCCCAGAAGAGCAAGTATACCATAGCATGTTTTACTAGAGGAATAACCATCTATCTTTAAGTTCATGACCATGTTGATATAAAAAAGATTTTATAATTATAACACTGCATATAAATTTTATTTCACTGCTTCATAATTTACTAGTAAACTCTTCAATAATAATCCATATCATTTTAACTCCCAGTGATGATAATATTTTGTCTTGAAAACATGGGGAATGGTTATGATTGTTGAGGGTTGCTCAATGTCTTCCTGGATAATTTGTTAATCAAAAAAGATCATGACACCATTTTCTCTACATAGCAGCAGCAGCAGTAACTTTGTTTTTCCTTTGGTAGTATTAGACAATAATTCTTGGCTTTCTTCATGCTACACAACTGCTTATGACAGACCTATACCTGACTCTCCATGGCATGAGCTGATGATGAATGTTCGGTAAATGTGGAAGCTTGAGGAAGCTATGGAGTTACTAATCTAAAATGGTTCCTGGGGCAGATGAGATGGCTCAACTGGTTAAAGGAGTTTGACACCAACAATGTCGATCTGAGTTAGAATCCCAAGACCCACATGGCGAAAGGAAAAAAAATAACCCCATAAGTTATTTTCTGACTCCCACATTTGTTCCATGTCATGTGCATGTCCACATACATATACACATGCACAGAAAAGAATGAATTAAAATGTAAAAGAAAATTTAAAAAATGGGTCTTGGACTTCCAGAAGATAAGTAAGGCATAGTTCTGTGTCTATCTGACTTAGTCTAGAGACTTAGTACTTCAGTGTTTTCTTCATATATTTATTTTATCATGTTAATAAAAGTTTATAGCCTATAAAACAGAAAAAATACATTATTGGAATACCAAGAAAGTATAAACATTAAAAATGAGAGAATTGTTTTACTGAAGGAAATTTAATTTTTTTTTAATGTAGGGATTAAGCCAACAATTATGAGAAAGTACAAACATTGCAATCCTCATAGGTAATTTATAAACACATATAACCTTTTCTCTATAGATGTTTTACTCTGAATTTCCCACTGGAAAATGCATAATCTTTTGAGTCTGAAGCCATCCTACTCTGGCCATGGATGGATAGTCAAAGCAGATGGAGTCATGGCTTTTGGTCAATGTATTCCAGTGGATCCTGGGAAAAGCATGCCCCAGCAGCATTTGTGTAAAGACTATTTCTTGTCACAATAACTCTACAGGGGGACTCTCTGGGGCCACATCTTGTAAATGGTATGTCTGCCAGCCACATTCATTTATTAACCAATGTGTTAAATATTTATTCAACATCTACTGTGTCAGATAAGCCCTAGTACAGGCACAAAGTCACACTAAGAGAAAATTCTGTGAGGAATTAAATGGTCTTTGAAGAATTGAGACTCAACAAGGGAACAATGATATAATAGGTACTACCTTCATCTAGGACATGGAAGAAAGAACTTCAGTTGCTAAAGATCAGAAATTCTTGTGCGGTCAATGCAGAAATGATCAACACATTAAAATATATTTTATTAATATATATTAATTATGCAATCATGAACTTAATAAAATAAAATAATGCACTTCATTATAACTTTTCCACAGTTGTATAAAAGTATATTTGATAATGTTCATCACCCATTGACCT
>CABHPQ010172676.1:0-40315 GCA_902168405.1 Peromyscus aztecus | reverse complement strand
AGCACAGATATACATACACACAGGCACACACACACACACACACACATACATACACACACCCAAACTTGGCTTACAAACCATGATTGAAGATAAATAAATTTAATAATTTCTGACCATTTTGGGGGCATTGTAGTTTGGGGACAATACTCACTGATTTAAACACACCCTCTCTTTCGCTCTATATGGCACCCCATAAGTGACCCATTGTAATCTTAATTTCATTGGTAAGGACACTGAAACTACAGTTCACACTCAGGACTCCAGCACTGGGACAGGAAGACTCCTGAGGTTCGCTGGCCAGCTTGCCTAGCTGAACCTGTCTCAAATTACAAGGTGGAGAGCAACTGAGGAAGACACCTGATGTCAACCTCTGGCTCCCACATGCTCTTACACACATGTATATATGTACACACACAGGAACACATTCAAACATGCAGTATATTGAAAGTAGATGCTAACACACCCTACCCAAGCCTGTATACAAAGTGATGGTTCTGATCTCAAATCCAAGGGTCCAAAGCTTACCCACTGGGTCATAGCATATTACCTGTGGTGAGAATGGCCCTGTACCCAGTGCCCTACATGCCTCTGGAAGGCACAACTGGGGGTCCAATGGGCAGGCACAATTTTAAAATTCCAGCAGTTTTTTTCTCCCTTCTGCTGACACAGCAGCTAAGCACAGGGTGCATCTTTCTGCACAGTGGTTAAAGGAGGTGATGGTGTGTGAATTGGCCAACTCATGAAGAGGAAAGGATTTCTCTATCCAAATAGAGGTAGTGGATCAATTCAAGAGTCCATCCTGGATAATAAAGTTGCTTCTTGTGAAAGCCCAGGCTTTTTTCCAAGAGTGGGCAGAGCCCTCTTAAACATGGCAACACCAACTTTCAAGCCTGGGTACTTGGGGACATGATTTAAATAGTGCAAAGGACAAGTATTTCCAGCTGACTCAACAGGTTCTGGGAAAGCTGGGCTGTGAGAGACCCTGTCCTGGTGAGCTCAGCTCTTCTGAGCAGGGAACCCTCTCCTCGGAATAATGCAGGCAAGGCACTTTTGCATCTTCCTGACTCACTGTGTACCATCGAACATTTTATGATGCTTTGTTTGTTTTATAGACGAGACATTAAATTCAAATTACAACTTGAATGAGATTTACTCGGTCCTCCCCTTTCATTGTGGGAATTTCTCATTAGCCAAGCTCTCATTTCCAAAGTAGATGGATGACCCAGACCTTAATGGCGGGTTGGAAGAGATGAGGTTATTTCTGTTGCTCCCCAAATCTCTTTGTGTCAAAATTGTTTTTTGATCTTACCTATTTCTCATTGTTGGACAATTTTGGAAAGGGGCCCAAAAATATTAATGTCTGTGTATATTTCTCCACATCACAGAATTGATAAAGTGTCCCTGTTCAGCCCCAAGCTGTAATTTAATCTTTCACTGTTGATTGCTGACATTCCATCGGGGAAATGTGTTCTTGTGTTACACAGGGTGTAAATAGGGTTCAAGTTCTCTTGGGAACTTGACTTGCCTTGAAGCTCAAATTGCACTGTTTCCAATGCCCCGCCCTCTTGTGTCCCCACTATACGGTCATGAGTTTTCAAGCAGCAGGTAAAGTCATATGGAGGTAGCAAACCCTTCATTTATTACCAATTCAAATGAAAACGAGATTTGCTCATTTTCTTCCTCTCAACCCGAAGACCAGCAGTTTGTAGCATCTCTTTATTTTTTAAGTGCCCCGTGCATCCTCTAAGGGAAGGGAGGGTCCCACGCAGTTCTCACAGGTCCCCACAAGGCCAGGACTCTGTTAGCTGAGTTTTAACTGTCATCCCCTATGCTTTTCTTCACTCCAGGTTACTGTTTGCTGTTTTCTACAAATACTCTGTAATTGCAGGTTAAAACCTGAAAGATATTTGAAAAAGAAATGGCTTATTAAGTTTGCACTGTGAATAGATAGCTTAAAATTATTTTTGGTATACAACAAAGAGCAAGACTTCTAACTGAACATTGCTATTTTAAAATTAGTATTGAGAGCATCTTTGAGTGACTCTGTGTTTACTTTACCTGTGTGGTCTTTACAGAATTAGATACTATCATGGTTTGGACATGAGGTGCTCATCTAAGGCTCCTGTGCTGTAGGTTTGATTCTCAGGTGACTGGTTTTGGGATGGCTGGATTACCTACTTATGGATTATCTACTTGGGGACTCATAAATTGATGGCATTCTTAAGAAGCAGTGAAACTAGAGTGTGAGGACTACTTGGAAAAAGCAGGTCACTCAAGACATGAATACTCCACATTCTAAGTCCCTTTGTCCCTGGACACCATGAAGTGAGCAGCTTCCTCCTCCACACAGGATTGTGTCCATCTGCCTCACCACAAGCCCATAGCAATGGAGCCAGCTGACAATAGATCAAGGCCTCTGTAACCATGAGGGAAAAATAAATATTCCTTCCTTTCAAACTGATCCCTCTGATATTTTGTCACAGTCACAGAAATTGGACATCAACTGACACATTAAATTCCTTAGTTGCAGGAGAATTCTCACTGGGCTACACATGGCCTGACTCCAGAGAGTAGCACCTAGCCTTCATTCATCTTGGTTCTCAGTTACCCTTTTGTTTCTCTTGTCCTATGTGACTCTTGTCTGGATACAAAGGCCTGTGCAAGACTTGGTTCAGGAAACTCAGAAAACTGTGGCACCTGATGAATCGAGAAGTTTGCACTTGGCATTGTAATTTTTGGAAGCTTCTTTCAGGTTGTTTTGAACATACGGAAATCAACTGACTAAAGTGTAAATAGGGAGAAACATAAAAATGCCCTGGGCAAAGGGAGAGTGCTTCAGTCCTTAGAGACTGGATCCTCCTGCATTCAAGAAAGGCTAGATGCATTTTTAAGGTGCCTCTGAGTCTTCATTCAACAGATCTATGTGAACCCACACAACGCCCCATGACAATTAGTCAATCCATTTCATAGACAGCATGTTCATAATCTCATGCCTGAAACTTCTCATTTCCAAAGTCATCCATATAACATGACATTCCTTTATAGTGTTTTTTTGTGGTTTTATAGAGCACTTTTAGGTTAAATTTGAGAACAGGTCATGCCAGGGTGAATGACAATTCTTTGTCCTATAAGTCTTGAAGTCCATGGGTCATAAGTGAAGAAAGAAGGGAAACATGATGCTGGCTGGCCCAGCTTGACAGCTATGATGAGTGTTTCTCAATAACAAAGTGGGGTAAGGCTTATTGTTTCATCCATTGATCCATCTATCCATCTAGTGATCCATCCACCCATCCATCCACCCATCCACCCATCCATCCATCCATCCATCCATCCATCCATCCATCCATCCATCCATTCATTCATTGATTTCCTCACCCATCATCCACTTGCAGATGCCTATGATACACCAAGTTCAAGTTTTGGTTATAGTACCAAGAAATTTCTAAAATGTGAGACGTTAGTAAAATGCCTAGATAGCCAAGTCCATTTAGGACTTCTGACCCCCCCAGGTGCAAGAAGGTGGCATCCAACTACAGAGCTAGAGGGAAGAGTCCCAACTGAAAATGAAATGTCTTTTCTAGAACTTTCATATTTGTCAATTATTCAAAGACTCAGAGAATTTCCCAGATTCTGTTGTATTCAAGGTTATATTCTTTACAAGAAATTACATTTTAATTACACTAAAAATTATTCAATTAGGCAATGTATATGGCAGAGTTTGGGGGCTTCCACTTGTGAAACTTCTAGTGTCACCAGGATGTGCGACCTTTTAGTTGAACGTGTAACAATATGAATAGAGGACTTCCTATTGAAGGATCACTTGTGCTTGGCAGTACCAGGGTTTAACTGGGACTTCATTGTGTGGACATGATTGATGGTTAGTTTTTATTTGGTTCCCCCCTCCATGGATGTTGGGCAACTATGTCACAGTAACAGTCTCTTACTCCCAGAAGTCGGAGAAGTGATGAGTCTGTACAATAACCATGACCTACTGCAAAAAGGAAGAAAGAAAGAAATTTCCCTCCATAATGGAGGCTAACAGCAACAGTAATCTAGAGGAATAAACACAACTGTTTTTAGAGGATAATGTGGCAGGCATATCACATTCATTTAACAAAACAATAGCAGAGGCTTCCTCACTAGTGTCCATGGTCTCCTAAGACCTACTATGTCTTTGTCTTGGCTTATAAGACTGACCACAACCTCCCTTCTAGGAAGTAGGGTTTAAGTCCCACCCAGAAAGTTGCACCCTTAACAGTCATGCCACCATTACACCTTCAAGCGCACATTGCTTGGCATGTTGGCAGGGTAGTACACAGGGTTCACAGCTGAGCAAGCATGTTGGTGATATTCTCCCCTATCAGCCTGTGTATCATCTTCCAGCCTTATGAAATCCAGCCAGGAGGGAGTTGTTGTCCAGATCACTCTTAACTTGATTTCTCTATATACTGCCATTAGAGCATGCGGTGTCTTCAACAATGGGGTCTTACCATGCAGCTTGTTCTGGAAAGCAGCCAAACATCAATGGAAGCATTCTTTAGGGTTTGTGGGTCTTCAGAGGCTTCCCTAGTGATTGATTCATGTGGAAGTAGTCCATCCTTAGCACTGGGGTTTTCATTCAATAATCTTAACAGCTTTTGATGTGCCTTTCCCACCCATTTAGAATGCCTTTGTTTAAACTTTTGAAACTAATGTTTTCAGCTTTATCAGATGATTTCCCAAATCTGTAGCATACTTAAGGATACTACTGTACAATGAAACCCTTTACAGAAGGTGGTCAGAGTATCTAAAGATCAAAAATGATCCATTCCAAGTCAGTGCACTTGGTCTTGGGCTTCAGCGGCTAACAAAAATATTAGCACGGTCAAATGTAGCTTGAAAATATATCATCACTTGTATCAGTTGTCACAGAAAAAGAGCAATGTGGGACACAATGGCACAGATGGGGGAAAACTGTCTTACTCTGTCCTCTTTAATCTATATTCAATCTCCACGGGCCATGTTGCTTTCTTATCCTGCCGCACTGCCATGTGGCCGACACACACCCTCTGGGGTCAGTAGGGGCAACTCATGCTACTCTGTCTGGTTCAGCATTCAGGAGGAATGGGGCCATGGTCTTGCCTATTACACTACTGCTGTGGTTCTGACAGGCTCTGTCTGGTCTGGCTTTGAGGCCATCACATCCCTGTCAGCAATGCCTGGCTTCTGAGAGGACCATGGTCTGGACAAACAATCTCTATCTTCATTGCATAAGACAAGTAGACTCAGGAAGAATAAACTTCCCACTAGGATAAACATCATGCTTTGTTTTATCTGTGTTGTCTTTCCACTTGCTCCCCTTTTAATTTTAATCCTTCCAGAGGCTCCCTAGCACAAAACTTGGCTTCCTGTCATTTTCCACTATGAGAAACTCCACACAGATATCAGCATACTTTCTCACTGCCTACTTTCCCCCTTTCACTCCCTTCTGAATGTGTCAGCACTTTATGAACTGTGTTTGAATGCAGGTCCATTCAGATTCAACAGTAACTTCTGCCGAGTTGGGTCATATCCTTCATGGGGTTGGGCAAAGTCAGTGAAGTCTCAAAATGCCTCTGAGGTCCATGCTGGGTCAATTCATTTCTTAATTTTCATGTGAGCATGATCCTGTCAAGTCTAGTAAACTGAGCATCAAGCATCCCTTTACCTTCCACAGTCCTCTTAACAATACCAGTTCTTCCTCTGTTATCTTCCAGTCCCTCATACTCAGAGCAACCCCAGCAGGAACCAACCAAATGTCCTTACTGACTCGCAGGAGCCAGTCCCCCAGGGACTCATTCCCTTCATTTTGCCTCAGATTCTGTGGTTTTCATATTAAGGAGGGATGTGTAGTTATGTTACTCATTTTCTCCACTCTGTCACACTCAGACTGATCTTGTTGGCCTCCATGACTCACAAGCCAGGATGTGAGATACTTTCATTCCTTGTTGGACAGTCTTTCACAGTTCAAGCAGTTCAGAGGCACAGTCTTTTCTGATTATCAAAGTGCCCTCTACTGGGCCATTATTAAGGATGGGGCCTTGTGCATCATAACTTTGGGAACTTCCTGAGTAATTTAAGTTTTGTGAGCTTCCTGTGTCTTTGGAGCCTTTCTTCCCTCTCTGGGAGAGAATAGATATACAATAGTAACCTCCTTTGCATTGGACTAGAAAGTAAGGTTATTGCATATGACGAGAATGTAAGAGAAGATGAATGAAGCTTGTGAAGAAAGAATAGAGTATTATATCTGTTTTCTATCATTATAAGACAACACACAAACTTACTGCATGTGGTTCATTTGGAGTCGTACTTTTGGAGGTTTTAGTTTACTATTGATTTCAGCCCATTGAAAGGTGGCATATTATACAGAAACACTTGGTTGAGGACATGTATATGCCTCATGTATGCAAATCAAGAGGAAGGGTTCTACTCTTCACTTTAAGGGCATGTTCCCATGACCTGAAGACCTCTCATTAGGGAGTGCCTCTTAAATGCTCCACATCTCCTCCTAATGGTATAATGCTGAGGATCAAGATGAACACATGGGCCTTTGGGGATTGTTACAAATCCATGTGGCAGCAGTTTTGAAATGTTAATCTGGAAGAGTGGAAAGGAGGTTGAATAAAATAATGTATGTAGCTGTCAGTTATTAAGGGCATGCCCTAGATTGCTGGTCTTTCATTTAAGGTCTATTTATCATAGAGATGTCATGTCCAACGGGAAGAGGACAAATGCAGTGGAGGTAAGCAGTTAGGTTTTTGCATTAACCTAGAGAGGAAAAGGAAATCACAAAGGAATCCCATACCATGATTGTAGCAATTGCCTATAGACATAAAACTTTATAAGCAATAAATCAAGGACGTCAGAAAAGTGAAAAACATGTTAAAAGGCGTATTGGTTGTTTGATCAGTGAAAATTAACACAACACTCAGAACCCTGTCGACTGTTGAGACTGATTTGAGGAACTTAGAGGTAGGTATGTAAATAGGGTACTTGAGATTTAGATGGTAAAACGGTTGTTGTTACTGTGATGAAATACATGGGGCTTGACAATGGGAGTGAATTGACTCAGAAAGTGTCTTCAGTGAAAAATAGCGCACACAAATATGATTCATTTGGTCACCAACCATCAGGTTGGGGCAGGCCTTGAAAGAAACCATGATTATAAATAAAGCATGAAGAACCACTAGCAGTTAATTCTTCAATAAATCTATTGAGAATTTGAGGTCACATAATTAAGGAAGGCAACCAAGTTTCATTTCAATATCTCATTAGTAGTGATTCAACCTCTAGGTTGAAAAAGATTCTAGTTCAAATCTGATCACGATAGGATAATACTAGGATGGATTAATTATATCTGTCAAGGGAAGATCATGTCTACATAATCTAAGGATGGTTTTCTCCCTTTCTTTACTTCCCTCCCTCCCTCCCTTCACCAACCTCTTCCTTCCTTCTTTCATCCCTTGTTAATTTAAGGGTGTAGATATCAGTTATAGTGAGTTGGTGAGAAAGCTGATCCAGAGACATTTAGAAAAATCCAGTCACTAAATTTTCTTGTAATGAAGTAAAGATAAGGACTCACTCAGGTCTATTCAGAGCTTCATGGGGGGTCCCAGGGCAAGACATTCTCAAAGGAGAATGAGTTAGCAGACATTATATTAGAAATAGCATTTATGAGACTCAGAAATACCCAGATTTCACCATGTCCTGGAACCATCTGACATACAGGAGTACTCAGGGTTAATTTCTCAGAGCTTGTTTTCAGATGCAGAAAGGAGACATTTGTGTTCAGTCACTTCTGTGAATCTAAACTGGAGAGTCAAAACAAAACAATAAAGAACAAAGAATAAAACCAAGCAAGCCTCCTGCTCTTCAAGGCCATCCTTTCTGGAATTTGACCTTTGAGGCATGAGGGGCTGTAGGCATCAAAGACCTGACTTCCCAGCTTGGCATGGTGACTCAAAAGGTTCTTTAATTTCCCCCTAAAATTCTAGTTTGTGTGGATGAAGCTAATTATTCTCCCCTGGGTCACATACATACCTTCTCATAGGAAAATGCCTGTTGCTTTAATGATCACAAATACAAGGCTTTTCCAGAAACAAAGCTGTGAGCTTTTGCAAGACAGCCCAGGAAAGCATTTCTGAGCAGACTCCTGGGGAGTGCAGTCATTAGCTGCTGCCCTGAGCAAGGCTCTCTGGAAGCTGTCCCACAGGATTCCTGTGTGAGACAGAGCAAAAGCAAATGGCATTTGCTGTAGAACTGCAGAATTCCTCCAGGGGAATCTTGGGCCTTCACCAAACGACTTTGAATCTAAGCAAAGTAAATTACTGTAGAAGAGCTGGCTATCACCCTATAGTTAGCTGTATCACAGAAGGACAGAGCTTGGACTTCTCCATCTCTGCTCCACTAAGAGAATAAGCAGGGCTATTTCCACTCTTCTACACTAGCTACAGGCTGTTGAGTTATCTATGCGTTCTTGGCTGAGGGCAGTGCTCTGATCAGCTGAGCCCTCTCTGCCTCTTCTTGCTGGTGCATGAATCAGCAGACACAACAGAGACAAGGAGTAAAGTATAACAGGCTTGCACTAATGCTGGGAAAACTGATGGTAAATAGTTAGGAATTGGCAACTTGTTTGAATGTATGTGCATGAGCATACACACATACTTCCTTTAGAGAGGATGGTCATTTTCAATGTGTGAACATAGCTTTCACCTCAAAGGAGATAATAGATTCCTTATTTTAGAGCCAAATACAAGTGATCAGGACCCGAAAGTACGGGATTCAGGTGACCCCAAACACATGTTCCAACATGACGGTTTGATGAAGTTTGATAGTAACATAACAAAGAAAATTATAAATCAAGACACTTTTGAAATACATTGGTGAGAACTCCAGGTAGACGGGTTAAGACACAGCAGGGAAATTTCTGCTGTAGATGGCAGATACTCTGTTGATGTTCCTAGCCTGTGGGTTGGAACTAGGGCTCTGTACATTTCACAGGACTCACCTCATAGGTCTCGTATAGAGATGGGTAATAAACAGCTATTAACGTGGCTAAGGGTGACCCAAGATAATCTGGTTCTGGGCCTGAAAAAATTCCAACTTCTCCCCATAATTGAAGCTCTAATCAGTTAGTCAACCCTGTAGAAGAGTCAATGGAAGGGCCAATGAAAGGGTCAATGGAGGGTCAATGGAGGGTCCACAGAGGATGATCTCTCTTTTGGGAACCCCCATTCATACCACTGTAACTTCTCAGCCTACGTCTTGTGGCAATGCAGCTGAGCCACACCTGTGTCACTTCTTTCTTAGCCAAGTCATAACCAGGAAGTAGAATTGCTTCAAACACCACAAACACTGCAGCTCTTGCTGTGCTTAGTGTCTATGGGACGTGATGCTCACTCACAGAAGCAAACATCCCATCCACACCCCTAGAGCAGCCACAGAGGTAAAGAAGCCTAAGAGGGTACTGACAACATACTCCATGCCTTTGGAAGTCTACCTCATACCCCTCTGAGAGCCACCACCAGCCTCTGTCTATGAACGATGCAAACACAGTCATTGCAGGAAATATCCTACTGGGCTCTGACCGGTCAGGTAAGAATCTCCAGCAAGAATGATGGCTTCTTCTCTTTCCACCTACATTTTCTCTCAGATAATGCACACAAAGCTTCTCAGCAAGGCACCAGCCGTGTAGTAACAATGCTGACTGCTATTCTTTTATCATGTAGGCAATGTGTCTAGGTCCCACTGTACTACCCTGGGCTACCCTGCTCCACAGTTGCAGAACTGAGAGAGGTCATATTCCCACCCCTCCACCTTAGGTCTTGCTTTCTCAGCACTCAGCATACTGGCCGCCCAGCAGGAAGACCCCCTCAGTGATATGAAATAACGAAGTGTATCAATTCCTGTCTTGGATTCGCTGAGACCCCTGCCAAACCGGCAGGGTGCCAGCATATCTTTTGGAACCCCTAGCCTCGCACCATTTGAATATCTTGGGTCTAGCGACCTGATGTATCTCACACTCAAGAGCAACAACTTTTTCTTCCACCAATGCAAGCTTCAGTCCAAAGGCCTTGAAGAAGCTGGGAGCTAGGAGAGTATCTGTGCTCTTGCTGGGATTTCTTCCTCCATTGCTGCCTTCCTGCTCTGGTCTGTCACTTCAGTCTGAATGCATCTCTGGGGAAGCCAGTGTTAGCACTCTTGCCCCATGCTGTGTGCTCTGGTTAACCAGCAGCTACTGCTCTCTCCTGCTGCTCTTCCCTGCACACTGGCATCTAAGCTTCTGAACCCCATTTGCATGTTCCTCGGGACTCCCACCCTGGCACCTGCCAGCTCAGTGTGCACCGAGGAGACTGACTGACTCAGACGCTCTTCCCCTGGGAAGCCCAACCTGGGTCCTTTAGTCTCCACTCAGTTTTGGATTTTGCTCTTCAGTCGCTGCTGAACTCAGAAGTGGGTTTTGAGCTGTAGGAATTCTAACTCTGTGTTCCGTTTGGAGGGAAGTCATGTGACCAAAGCGGAAGACGGGCATGACGGAGAGGCACTGTGGGTCTCTGGGCCTGGACATGGTGTTCCTCAGGAATTTTCTAGTGTGACACTTTCTCTCTGTGTTGCTTCAGCAGTGGCATCATGGCGATGGTTCTTCTCTGGCTGCAGCTCGTCATGGGCTGGAATTCTGGCCGGAACAATGTCCACACTTGCATGTTGGGTGAGGGAAGCACCCAGGCTGGGGACTGGAGAGGGATAGGTGACTCAAGCATTTTGCTGTGTAGGTGTGGTTCCTCAATCTGAAGGGCAGGCAAAGTCTTGCTGCTGACTGAAAATGCAGAGTCTCGGGCCTTACCCTCCACACATGAACTCAGCATGGACAGGACACCAAGTCTTGACAGGCATTATGTATGTCGTCTTTGGCAGGGAGCTGGAAGCCCTCATACTTTTACAACTTCCCAAATATTCTCTGAAATGAGACGTCTTAGGAGACGGCTTCCATGATCCTCAAGGATGCCTAAAGATGTCAAGCTCTTCTTATATATTCTGATTCATTTCGATATTATTTAAAATATTAAATACCGTGTGACTTGATGTATAAATACGTATATTATGAAGGAAGCACTGGCAGAGAGAAGAGCATCTGTAAGTTGGATCTGATCCATACAGACCCATTGTTGAGGAATAGTTCCGACCTACGGTGGGTTGCACCTGTGGATGTGGAACCCGCAGATGTGGAGAATGGGCGGTACAAATTCACTTCATGTATGTGACCCACAATTCCTGCTCTCGTTGTTGACATGTTTTGAAAACTGAGTTTTGCCACAAAATTCACCAAATGCCACAGAGGGAAGCTCTCCACAGATAGAGTAAATATAGTAAATATCAAGTACAATTCTCATTTAAAAATTGGCTTCTCTCATAACTGCCCAGAGGACATCTGTTCTTGGTAGCCAGTCTCTGTCTCCACAATCACAACAAAGTTGGACAGATGGGAGTTGGTTGGCTTCCCCTCAACACTGCTTCAGGGATATTGGGGACCTGCAATACACAGTGAGGCTCAGCAGACCATCTCTAGATGTCAGAGTAGGTGAATTTGAGCAGAGTAGCACATCTGCTCCAAGATGAGCACCTCTGGGGGGAGGTGCCTCAGGGACCACGAGCTTGACAAGGCTCCATAATACTGACCTGTATCATCAGATGCTCATATAGAAACACATTGGACCCTGTTGTCAGATGCAGGAATATTCTACCGTTGGCTTTGCAGGAGAAGATGCCAGGATGTGGACTGCTTGACTTTCATGGGTGTATGAGCATCATAAGTCCTTTAGCTGTGTGTACGGAGGCTAGTGCCACACCACTGGCAGCTACCAGAGACCAGGAAACCACAATTACAGTGTTGTCTCTCTCCCGTGGGAGATGGAGAAGGTGTTCATGAGTCCCAGCCGAGCTCTACCACCCAGATGCTGGGGTTATCCCTCAGACTTCAATGCCTGAGACAGTACTGACTTTGCAGGCAAGTGTCTTCTGCTTATCTAATCCTCCTATGGCTTCAAGCAAATAAGCCATTCCTCATGGGTAGCTACCCTTTTACCTTGGTGCAGTGCTGTTCTGGTTTATAGATGGGTTTCCGTTTTCCCCAGACGTCACTGCACTACTATGCTATATGATCTGATCCATATCTGTGCTGTTTGTAATCCATTTGTAAAAAAAATTCATGAGCCCACAGGGAAGACAGTGGTCAGTGAATGCCTGGTGATAATCCTGAATGTGCCATTCGTGACTGTCAGGAGATAAGGGGAACTTCAGTGACAGCAGGACAGTGGTAGCCCTCACCAGAGCCTCTTCCCTGTGTTCAAGTACTGGAAATCCATGCATATTTGAAGCAGCATAACTCCTTCCAGCGTGGGGTAGCTGACAGCCTGTCCTCAGGATCATGGGAAGGACATCTCTGAGAGGATGGCACTCGGAGGCAACAGGAAGTCCACTGACTGTCACACCGAGGGAAGATTGAGAAAAAGATCTCAAAGCCCGCCCCCACAGTGACACACTTCCTCTAAAAAGGTCATACATTCTAATAGTGCCACTCCCTTTGGGGACCATTGTTTTTCAAGCCACCACACTCACCCTGCTTCCCTATATATAGCTGTGGGTAGGACCAGACTGACAGGCAGCCATGAAGCAGAAGCCCCTGGGCTGGTTATTTTGTGGGCTGTGAATTCACATCCCTGGCACAGCTCTCCCTGTCTGACTTTGCTCTTTCCAGGGTGACCTTTGGATCTGTCTCCTCCATCATTTCCCTTCAAGCACTGCATTCTGTTCTCAAAGTGGTGGAAGCAGTGAGTAAGAGAGGACTGACTGTTTCCCAAGGCATGCTACTGCTGCAGTTTCCCTGGAATAAGAGAGGAGGCTATTTGGACACATTGGCACATTTCCAGGGCAGCAAATGTGTAGGTGGGCAGAGTCTCCCTTTACCTGTGTACAACCCATAATATATGACTTTAATTCCTGCAACCAGTTAGCTAAAAATATGTCTTATTCCAGGCATTGTCCTTTTTTAAGAGTTGTATTTTTAACTGAAGTATTTTATATTTGTGTGTGAATATTTCCTGCAAATTTACAAGCTGCCGTAAATACATTTGCTGGTTTATATTAGATTGCCTATCTTTTCTGTGACTTTAGAGGAAACCCTGGTTATTCTCACACATAAAAATGTATTTCTAAGTCTTTAACACACATACACACAGATACATAGAAAGAAAGTGAGGGAAGGAGACAGAGACAGAGACAGAGACAGACAGACAGACAGACCGACTGACCTAGGCTATTTTGTGCTGTTGTATTAGAAAACCATAGGCTGAGTAATTCATAAACATAGTAAGTATATTGAGTTCATAGTTAGGGATGCTGGAAGGTCCAAGATCTGCAGGTGACATCTGGTGAGGGTCTTCTAGCTGTGCCCTGCCCCCCATGGGAGGCACCACATGGCAAGGAGGCGGCACCTGGTGCAAACAGTAAGAAGCACACCAGTCACCTCCTCCTGGTTGTGACAAAACACCAACAGACTCATTTGAAAGAGAACAAAAGATTTAGCTGGAAGCACAGCTCTCTAAGCTAGAGTCCATCATAGCGGGGAAGGCATGACCAGAATCTATGGTGGTGGGAACACCGTGGCCCGTCACTTCACAATAGAAGACAGGAAACAGTTCAGGCTGGAACCAAAGCTGTGTCACCTTCAAGGTTTGCCTCCCCTGCTATATAGACCCCACGTTCCAAAGTTCTGCAACCCCCTAAAACACTTTCACCAGCTGGGGACCAAGTGTTTAAACCCATAAGCAAGTAAGGGCATTGCACCTTTGATCCACAGTGGGATGAACTCACTTTTGTCAGAAGGCCACCCCTTAGATGATGCACATGATCCCATGAAAGCATTAGCCCCTTTGTGAAGGCAGTTCTCATGGCTCAGCTACTACTTACAGGTTCCTCTCAACATGTCTGCACTGAGGATGGGCTACCAGGCCCATGAATCTTGCTGGACACATCCTAAACACAGCACATGCCAAATATCCATAACACTTATCAACAACTCCCCCAAACATCTTTAGCAACAAATACATCAGAATTTAGCTTCTGATATTTTTGTCGCTGACTGGTATTTCCAGTCCTGAGATGAAATGAGTGCATGTTTGCCCTTTTCCATGGAGACATGATTACTCACAGAAAGCCGACTGGCGTGGCAACACTTCCCTTCACCTGCACCCTTGTCATTTCTTGAAATACTTTTTTTTTTTAAACCTCAACAAGAACAAGCCTTTGAACATCTTTCCATTCCAGCTACTTAACCCATGTCTACAATGTCCTGACTTTGAGTATGCCCTTGGATCTCAGAGTGGCTGCCCTGCATGACTCCACCTGCCGTTAGTCTGGTACATACCACACTGCTCACTCAGCATCATCCTCTCTCATGGAGAAGGGAATCATGGATGCTCCTGCATGGAACATTGTGTGAGAAGTCCAGGGAGGTTCACATGGTCTGAGAGCCTCTTATGCTCAGGCTGTGTGTGCGGGGAGATTTCAGTAAGGTTTGTTTCTCTTAAGCTGCCGTTATCATTCTATAAAAATCCAAAGCTGGGGAGATGCCAAGTGGGTAAAGTTCTGGCCACATTAATAGAACTGTGATCCACATGTCGAGAACCCACACAAAACCTGTGCAGGCATAGTGACCACCTGAAATCCCAGCCCTTGGGAGGCAGAGACAGGTGATCCCCAGGCAAGCTGTATAGGTAGATGAGCCAAACCTGGGGAGATCTGGGTCCAGTGGGAGATCCCAACTCAATAAAGTAGAGAGTAACTGGACAAGCCACCAACAGCAACTTTGTATTTTCACATGCACACATGTAAACACATATATACATACACATACACACAGGCATCACACATGCATACATGTGCAAAACACCAAAAACAAAACAAAAAGTAATACAAACACATGAAAAAACTAAACAGTATAAAAGCTGTATGTGAGTTTGTGTGAACTATCAATTTGACACAAAAGAATAACTGGGGAAAATAATGTCAGTGAGGGATTGTCTACATTGGATTGATCTGTCAGCATGGCTGTCTAGCAGTGTGGGAAGACCCATCCCACTGAAGGCTGGGTTACCTTAGCATGGGGTCCCCAACTGTGTAAGACAGAAAAACTGAGCTTAACAGAGACAGGAGAGCAGGAGGGCAGGGGAGCAGGAGCAGGGGACCACGCATGCATCTCTCTCTGCTCTTGACTGTTGGCTGTGATAAGACTAGCTGCTTTGAGTTCCCGTTGCCTTCCCTTCCCTGCTATGATGGACTGTGAATTGTGAACTATAAAGCGTAATAAACTCTCCCCTAAGTTGCCTTTTGTTGGGTGTTTTATCAGAACAATGGAAAGGGAACCAGGACAGTGCACAAGGCACATCCTTCTCCCAGTCATTCCTGACACACTCCCCACAGGATTTCTTTATGTTTAGATCTTCTTTCAGCATGGTCTACAAAGACATGCATAGGGGGTGGACTTGAGTGTGAATGTGCCCAATCTTCTGCTTTCTTTTTACTACCTCAACAACAGCATGTTGAAAGCAGTTCTGAATCTCACTTTTTGCATAATATAATCCCAGACATTGTTTTATAATCATATACAAATCAAGTTATTATTTTTATTATAGTTTTATTTACTTATTCTATGTGGTGGGGAGGCACATGAATGCCATAGCATGCTATGTGGAGGTCCAAGGACGACATACAGGAATCAATTCTCTCCCTCCACCGTGTGGATTCTGGTATTCCCTTCAGATTATCAGGTTTAGTTGCAAGAACCTTCATCCACTGAGCCATATCTCCAACATCACCTCATTATTTTTCATGGTCCATAATCCTCATAATTTATTATGAGAATGTAATTGTATCAGTTAGGAGTTGTTTATGGGGGAAGACTACTCTGAGGGGTCCAGGGCATGAGAGCTGAAGCAGCCAGGGCCCATGAGAACCATGGAGGAGCAGCTGATGTGAGTCTGCCAGCTCAGAACTGGGGCTGCGTCTGGGGACTGCAGGATCAGGGTTGGCCACATAGTAGAGGGAGGGGCCTTAGGACACACTGGAGCCACTGAGGGTGAGAAGAAACCATTTTCTGGCCATTATGACTGATGGCCATTCAGAGGGCCTGGAGGTTACTAAGTCAATGAGTTTGACTGTGCAGTTAACATGTGGCCAACGTCCTTGTTCATGTTCAAAGATGTCATTGGAAAAGGAATTCCTAGAAGTAGAATTGCTGGGCTGGAGAACATATGTATTTGTTATTTATTATGTATTATTAAATTTCACTTCAAAGGGGGCTGTACCAATTCATATTCCTGTCAATTATGCATGAAGGTTCAGTTCACCTGACACACACATCAGTAGAATACATTGATTACTTAAAAAACTTTTTTAAAAAACTCAGTTTGTAAAAACAACAGAACATATCGCTGTGGTCTTAATCTGTATTTCTTTTCATAAGATGTATGTTTAACATCTTTTAAAAATGTTAAATCCATTTGTATTTTTGTCTGGCTGACTGCATTAGCAATTTTCTATTGTATTCATTTATCAGTCCATACACGTTGAATGTGAGTTCACTACATATTTGGTAGCTTTATCTAATATATGGGAAGTTTGCTCTGTGGTTCATTTATCATGTTTTCTATTTTGTCTATGTAGACATTGATTTTTATGATATTGCAGCCATCACATTTTGAGTGCATGAGTTTGCTCTTACTGCCTTGGAGAAAAGATTGTTAGTTTTATTGTTAACTTGACACAAACTATAGTCGCCTAGGAAAATGGAACCTCATATGACCTGATGGAAGTCTGTAGATCATTCTTGATTGCTAATAAATGTGGTAGGCCCAACCAACTGTGGGTGGTGCCACCCCTAGTAGGTGGCCCCGGGTTGTATAAGACAGTGACTGAGAAAGGACCAGAGGAATCAAACCAGTAGGCAGCTGTGGTCTCAGCTTCAAGTTCCTACCTTGGGTTTATTTCCTGGTTTCCCCTCATAGATGGACTGTAACATCTGAGCTGAAATAAACCCTTTACTCCTCAGGTTGCTTTTGGTTTTGATGTTTGTAACAGAAACAGGGAATCAAGCTAGATCGCTAATCACCAACGAGTCATACAGGTTTATAAAAGTCAAGTAAACTATACAAGCTCATGTACTGAATGGTTATGCCCACTGGGATCTCCACAGGAAGCACGTGGAACTGTTAGATTTGGTACTAAAGGTTGTTTAATAAGGAAAACCGTTTTCAAAGGTGTGGAGACAATGTAAGAAAATGCCCAAGAATTAGATTTCCCCCCAGAGTAGCGGTGGTGGTGGAGCCACTGTGCCACATAAGACGGGAGCAGAATATTGTTGTACTTCAAGGAATATAAAGGGAGGTTACAGCTGATGGCAAAGGGAGCACCAAAGAGGGTCTGTAGTCTTCACTAGAGGGACATCATCAGATCCCAGCAGTCCTGCACTCCGCGGAGGATGGGGTGTGTCAATGGCCCTCCATTGCTGGGAAATGGAGACAAACCAACCAAGTGATTCCCTTAGATCCTTCCACTCTCCAAAGTCACAGACACATCTCCCCGAGAGACAGGTGGCATGTAAGAACTGACAGCTGGTTATGACAAGAGCAGCCTTTTTGTGCTGAAATAGGGTTTAAATATTATTTGGGAGCAGGTACATTACTTTTAACTTTTCCTGATTACTTCTGAGGCAATAAACATCACCTGGCTCGCAGGTTATGAGAAGGAAGAGATTAATATAGTTCATTGTGCATGAGCAGTAACCCGTCGGTTACCACGCCTGTGAAGGATTGAATACAACCAATTGACTAACTGGTCACTAAAACCAAAGGCATTGGTGGATTTAAGTCAGTAGAATGTGCCATTTTTAATAGCATTGGATGTGGCACTAGAATTTTGACATATTCCTCCTCTCTCCCATTAATTTCATTTGGAAGCATGGTGCATAAAATGAACTCTGTGACTTGGGAGAGCCATAGAAAACTGAGACTGAAAGGTACATCTTGAAGCCAACCCTCAGAATGAAATAACACGGACAGAGGAAGTCAGATCGGAAGTATGGATATGACCTAGAATAAAAGAAAGCTGAAGGATAAATCCCAGTCATGGTGAATCAACTTTATTTTCATAACACTCAACATAACAGAGAGTTGTGTGCGAGGTGAATCGGTGTGGGGGAAACCAAAGGAGGCTGCTGAATTGTTGCCGTGGGGATATAATAAAATTTCCAATCAGGAGCATTGGAGGGAAAATGGGTTCAAGGTCTCCCACTGTTAAACTTTATTTCCAAGGCATTTCTTCTCTCTGATAGAAAAATAAACACAACCGTATCTAAGATCTAGACCTTCAAGATAGTGCACAGTGTTACATTGAAGTGAATGCTGGCATCAGTGGTTAGGTCAGCTGGAAAGAATGGACTCACTTTGTAGACTGTTTGGCGCGGTGGTAGATTATCTGGCAGAGAAAATCCTTCCAAAGATTGGAATTGTAAATGTGAGCCTAGAGTTTGGGTTGACAGTAGATACTGAGTCATCCTCTCCTCAGATTTATTTTCATTTTTGATGTATAAATGAGACATTAATTTAGCGAGGAGGATGTTGAGGGTGGGAGAACTTGTTTATTTGAAAAAAAATGTCATAAATGTCTCTCAGGAAGTCACAGACAGGGAGCTAAATGGTAGAGGGATGTGCATAAACAGAGTGCAGAGGAGGATCCAGAGTGGAGTCAGGGAATAACTAGAGGGAAACTACTTAGTGACCAGATCACTGCTTTGGTGACATATAGGATCTTTCAAATTTCAGTCCACTTCATCCATGTTATCAAATGTGATTATAGGATGGTTCTTAATATTTATTTGGTCCATGGATCTGTAGTGATGACTCCTTTTTCATTTCTGATATTGTTTCTTCACATGCTTTTTCCTTCTCTTTGTTAGCCTAATTAGAAACTTACAGAAGTGATTGATGTTGTCATGGGACTAGCTTCTTAGCTTTCACCAAGTTGTGTGCCATAGTGTTCTTAAATTCTGTGGCTATTCTTCAGCTGTCATCTACTCTGACGTCCCTGTAGTTTCCTACTTGACACTCTTTCCTCAAAACGATGACACTGCCATTCCTTCTGAGTCCTCTGGTCCTTCTCCCCCAGCCCATGCCAACTGTAGCCATGTACTTAGGGACATGTGTCTTTCCTACATGCACCCAGTCACTGAATGTCCCCAACCCCATCCTGTGGTCTCAGTTTTCATAAAGCTTTTCATTGTTCTTGTAGAGCTTGGCTGCTTCTCTGATTCTTAGACAAGACCAGTGGATTGCCAGGGATCCCCCCAAGTGCCTCAGAGGCACTTTAGAATTTATGTGCAATCCGTTACTTCTCCCTGAAATCACTTCTTCTCTGCTGTCTTTTAGATATCATTCTGCCCTCAACCTGAGACTAATTCAAGGCCTCAATAAAACAACAGAAACATGAACCCAAATGTCATGTGTCATATTGGTTTCTCCATAAATAATAATAATAATAATAATTAATAATAGTGTAGCATGACACACTCCTTGCAACCTTAAATCTTTTCCCCAAGTAGTAAACTTTCCTTATAGTTACAGGACTCAGAAAATTCAGACAGAGCATCACGGAAACACCTCAGAATTATTTTAAGTTTGGAATATGCAAACTGACCTCAGATTTTTAATCCCATTTTCCAGAATGTTTCTGAAGGTCCTTTATCTGAGGGGAAAACATTTGCAGGTGCAGCAGAGGCAGTGGGGCATGGGGAGATTTTGTGGAGAAAGGTTAGACGCTGAATGACTCAGAACTTCACTCTTTCTTTCCTCAGAGAGGTGAAGTATTTTCACGACTGCTCTTTTGTGGAGAGAGATTAACTTCCACTTCCAACCTTCTATTTACAGAGACCTTTCGACCCTGATATCCTATTGCAGCAAAGCCAGTAATGGGCTGACTTCCTAGCTTCATTTAGGGTTAATAACGTTGTTAGAGTAGGAAAAGCTCCAAAAAAAAAAAAAAAATTGGAAAGAGAAAATCTCTAAGTTAAGTACACTTAGAAGTATTGCCTGTTAGAAAGTGGGAGAATGCCTTTAGCAGAGGCATTTTTTTCCTTAAAAAAAAATGAACACCATAGAGCCAAAAGCATCCTTTCAATACATCCATTTACCAGAGTGGCTGATTTTATTGATTTTTTCCTCCACAAATTTCAATCAAAATAATATGTATTTTAAAAGTAGTGCTTCATAGTGTTGGCACTGTTCTTAGAATCCAGAATATTCCTTTTATCTCCTTGACATGTGTCAGCAACAGCTATATTAAAACTCCACATTTTAATCTTCCTGAATTCAATTCTCTTGACGAATTTCTTCGTGCTGGATGCCTGCAGTTCTGACTTCAAAAGAAGCTTTTCATGAGCAGGGAGATAAATGGCAGCAGAACCAGGGAAGGATTGGGTCAGGTGATACTGGCACCCCCCCCCCTTTCCCCTGTATTCTGAGATGTGATGTGTGAATCCACACTAAATGGTGGGAGAAGCAGCTCATGTTGCCATCTCCATAGGCCTTCTGGAAGAAACTATGCCACTGAAAGAGGAGTTCACCAAGTGACTCTGATGTGCCACCCAAGCTCTTCTCATCCATCCTTGAGACGGGAAATCTGCAGGTTAAAAATAGTAGATTATAACAAACTCTTGGCCACATTGCTGGGCTGGTGCCTAAGAGATGAAACCTGGGGCTCTCTATGTTTAGGGGAGTAGGTAAATTTAGTATCTGAGGCTATTGGTCACTGGGGGTAAAGAAGGACCAGGAACTCTATCAGTGCAGACAGGTAGAGCATCTTCTGGTTTGTATCCATCCCCCCCTCTCAAAGTCTGGTTTTTGGACACTTGGTATCCACCAACTAAAGCTTTCCTTTCCAGAGCTCCAGTCCCTTGATTGGTTTCCCAAAGAAAAGAGATGAATTTTAGCATCTCATGACTGCAAAAGGCTGAGTAACTCTGGTCTCCTCACAATAAGAACAAATTGCATTGGGGTGCTGGACAACTAAGGAGGGGAAGAAGCGAGTGAATCTGGGAGATGCAGCTGAGCCAGGATTGTGCAGGAGACTTTAGACACTATAGACGCTCATGGGATTTTGTCCACACACTCCTTCTATCTATTGATGGTTAAGTCTGTGACAGAAAATACAGCACAGCCCTCCTGAGAGTTCACAGAAGTGGCAGCTGGCAGCCAGATCCAGTGAGTGTGTTCTGGCTAATGCTCCCTCTAGGACCCTGTTGGGGTGAGGGATAAAGATGCAGTGACCTAACACATCACACTATTCAAGTTTAATTCCTTTAAGGTGATCATACGCTATTGGGTCCTAACAAAGAATCATGACACAGATAAAGCATGGATAAAGCGTCGACTTGCAGTTGAGTTTCTTTGTACTCAGGGCAAGCACAATCCTACTGTTGCTCAAAATGATTTGTTGATCCAGCCTGCCTGCTTCCTGCCACTTGGACAATGTGCCAGCAGATGAGCACTGATTGAGACTGGTCCTGAGAGGAAGTCCCACCCTCGACCAAGTAGCATTTCAGAACTTGGTGTGTTCCAGTTTGTGAAAAGCACAGACTACTGATCAGTCTATGCTTTCATGTGCTCTCTCCAGATTCAAATGCCAAAATTCCAAACCACAACGTGACAGTATTGAGCAATGGGGTTGTTAGGAGATGGTTAGGCTTGGGATGGCTTAGAACTCTTATAAAAGAGTGTGGAATAGTGTCTCGTCCTCCCCACCTTGTAAGGACACAGTAAGAATGTGGTGTGGAGTAAATCCTCGGGACACCAAACCTGGTGCTCCTTGATGCTGGGCTTTCAGTCTGTACAAGTGTGAGAAATGGCCGCTGTGACCAGTTTGTCATGTTTTATTTAAAGTATCTAGAATAGTGTAGAAACTCAATCAACCAACCCGTCCAGTTTTGCCTTTTATTTATTGGGGGGAGGGGGGGCTGGGTGCCGGAGGCAGGTAATGATCATAAAAGCTTCAGAAATATTAAGTGTCCATTATTCTAATTTCTTTCTGGTATGTGGTACAATACCGAACACAATGCAACTCCGGGGATGTAGGCTTTATTAGGCTCACAAATAATTCCAGGCCACACTCCACCATTGAGGGGAGGTCAAGGAGCAACTACTGGGAAGAATTTTCCAATTCTAGGAAATTACCCTGATTTGCCTACATGGTAACCTAACTCTGAGTGACCAAGGTTCATGGGTGAAACTGCCACGAAAAGAAAGCAGTCCATTTGATTCTGGGTGTACTCCACAGTTTCCGAAGCGCTTCTGCGGGCAGCCTAGTAGGCGGGAGCTTGGGAGTTCTGGGTGTCTCAAGGGGTACAGCCACAGTGCATGCCAATCTTCTCCGTTGTTTCCAAGGGAATTTGTTACTGTCTTTAAAAAAAACGTTAGAAAACACTTTTGGAAAAGCTTGTCATTGACCTTTAAATTATTTTTTTAGAAATGTAGTATTTTTACTTGTGCCAGTAGTGTATGCACATGCGTGTGTGCAGGCAGGCACAGGTGGCTGTAGAGGTGGTCAGAGGCCAGAGGAGGGCGTCAAGTGTCTTGCTCCGTCATACTCTGCCCGAGTCCCTTGAGACGGGCTCTCTCACCATAACCAAAGTTTGCCAAGTTGGGTAGGTTTGCTGGCCAATGGGCTTCCAGCGTCTGCCTGTCCACATTCTCTCATGCTAGGGCTACAGGCATGCCCAGCCATGCCTGCCTTTTTCACATGGATGTTAAGGATCCGAACTGGATTCCTTATGCTTGTGTAGCAAATGTTCTTACCCACTGAGGCAACTGCCAGGCCCTGAGTGATTTTTATAAAATGGTAGACCTATACATTCTCCTTCAAGCAAAAGCATTATATTATTTTTGTTCTAATTTGTGCACCCCAAACACGATGGTGCCTCAGACACTCAGAAGTGGTGGTCTAGGGTCAAAGTTAAAAGCAGGAGCAGACCTCCTCTTCGTTTACTCTCAGTTAAGATTATTTGTAAACTTGCCTGTGACATAACTTGAAGGGCTGAGTGCAACAGAGTGTCTTGTTCCTGTGACTCGTGTCTGGTGTCCCTGGGGAGGGAGCCTCTGCTAACTGATGAAGACGTCAAGTCATGTCAAGGGAATGTCAACAGCTGCATATTCATTGCTGTGCCAGAGGCACCCTCAGACTGGGAGATTTCACTGTTTATTCACAGCAAAGACACTTAATTAATGAGTAGTCCTAATCAGGCTGTCTTATTATGTATGGCACACCAGTGTGGCTGATGTGCAAACAAACCATCCTTGAGGAGCGCTAATTAATAATTCTGAGCCGGGCGTTCGGAGAGGCCTTGTCACCCAGCTCTCGGGGGACTGGCAGCATCTCCTTTGCCAGGTTCTCATGTCCTCTGCATGCAAATGAGTGACCATGCCAGCAGATCTGTTTATTGCAGGACTGCACTTACCTTTGTATAGGACTTAATGGAGACGGACACACTGAATGGAAAAATTGTCTCTCTTGGGCAAGTCACCCATAAGATGCCTTTCTGTCCCCTCACCGAGTACCAGGTCTTCTAAGTACAGGTGGAATTGACTTTAGTGGGTCCATAAAAGGAACTAAGCTGAGAAGTGCTTATTGGGCATTCATAATGAGGGGCAGATACTGAACCAGATAACTAAATATAAGATTTGTCATATACGATGTTAAGTTGGAGTTAGGAAGACCACTGAGAGAATCTGAGAGGGCAGGATAGGCCCTGTGGTGAGGAGAGGCTAGTCAGTGTCCTGAGGGTGAGCTTGGGTGGAGATGGAGACAGTCCTGGTGACAGAGCTGGTGCAGGAGGGTCCGCTGCACAGCTTGCAATGTCCAACTCATAGCTTCTGGCATGTGCCCTGAGAAATGAGGCCTGAACACTGGCCATAAAACAGGGGGCTACCATTGGGAAAAAGGGGGGGGGGCTTCAGGGGTGTGGCTTCCCTGTCATGTTGAGAAGACATGACCTCACAGCAAACTTCCTGGCCATCTGGCTCTTAGAATCTTTACGCCCCCTCTACCGTAATGTCCCCTCAAGTTTAGTTCCAGGAGCTGTGTTGCAGATGCCCCGGTAGGGACGGGCCCAGTGACTTTACCAGCCGACCTGCCAGCCTTGGTGGGGAAATCTCACAGAGCCTCACCCCGAGATGAAGAGCCACAGAAAATTAACAACTTCCAGGGGAGGGATGACAACCCCCCATTGGCTATCCAATACCAAGTGGGCAGCCATGGAAACAAGATTCATATGAGCCACACTAAGCAGACGGTGGAGCTGCTATGATCAGTGTATCTCCTCCAGTTATTTCAAGTTCCTGTTGATGTGGAAAATCATCTTCTGCTGTCCCTGCATCTTTATCCGTGGTGTCTGTCCTTCCCTGCTCCCCGTCCTCTAGCTGACTTCCAGGCAGATAGTTGATTCTCGATCCCACAGCCTGCTACTTCCCCCACCTTTGACTAACTTACATATTCCTGGCAAGTATTTTCCTGCGTGGTATTTTGCTTCTGCCTTCCCTTCATACTCTGAGTGTGTGGCACCATCCTAAATTCTGGATGTATCTGTGGTGGGACTTCTCCTTGATACTGCACTAGGGGGCTGTACCATTCCTTGCAGTGGTTATGGGAACCACATACTGGCCTACCAGCTCTGCTGTCTTGGTGGAGTCCATCGCTATAATTCCAAAGTTGTAGCACAAAGAAGGCTTTGGGAAGCTGAAATATCTCTCTGCCCTTCATGTCTCTCAAGTGGTAGGAGATCTTAGACAGAGACAAGTTTCTTTATGTGTGTTTCAGTCAGGATTCTCTTGAGGAACAAAACTGATAAAAGGAATCAATCTATCTATCTATCTATCTATGATCTATATATCTAACTATATCTATCTATGATCTGTATATCTATTTATCTGTGATCTATCTATCTAACTATATCTATCTGTGATTTATCTATCTATGATCTGTATATCTATCTATCTATCTATCTATCTATCTATCTATCATCTATAAAGAGATTTCTTAGAGTGACTTACAGACTGGTCTAGCTAGTCCAACAACGAATGTTCACCAATAGAAAGTCCAAGAATCTAGTTGTTCAGTCCATGAGTTTGGATGTTTCAGCCAATGTCTCAGTATAAGGCAGACTCCGGAAATAGGCTTTCATGGTAGTGAGGGAATGGGCTTTCCAGCTAGAGTGAGGGCAATCAGGCAACGAGGGAAACCTTCTTTCTTCCGTGTCCTTTATGTAGGCTGCCAGCAGAAGGTGTGGCCCAGATTAAAGGTGGATCTTCCCACCTCAAAAGATCTATATTAAAAGTGGGTCTTCCCACATCAAATGATTTAATTAAGGAAACATCCCTCATAGATGTGTGTCCAACCATTTGGGTTTTAGTTCATTCCATGTGTAGTTAAGTTGAGAACGAAGAATAGTCATCACAAAGGGGAAGCTGGGGGTTAGGGTCATCTAACTGTTGGTAACTGACTCAAGGAGGGAGGGGTCTGTGAGTGAGTGAGGGTCTCTTAGGAGTGCTCTCCACCGCCTACTCTTAATGTCTGTTGACTCCAGCCTTGCAATTCTATGAGAAGACTCATAGGGAGAGTTTAGTCCCTGTGTTCTCATCTCAGTTTCAACCTTTCCACTTAAAGTTACTCAGTATGCCACCAAGTATCTGTCTGCTGTTTGCATGCTCATCTGTCTGTGATATGTTACTGATTTGTGTGTGTGTGTGTGTGTGTCCTGTGTGTGTCTGTATGTGTGTCCATAGGTCTGTTTGTCTAATCTGTGCATATTCCATATGGAAGGCAGAGGAAGTAGAGAGATAACTAAGCATCAGCTTGAACTGAAATCCTAGAATTTGTATTTGAAATGAGTTTCTCAAGTATTCTCATGGCCTTCCTTCTGTTTTAGGGACCCACCGGCCCAACTAAGCACATTAAATATAAATATAATCACATTAAAGATACAGTGTATGAAGAAGTAAACAGATGCTTGTGGTCTTGTTGAGGGTTCACTAAGTCGATTCCTACCTTGTTGAAGACATTCTAATCCACTCCTGGTGGCCATAGTTTGAAACTGACAACTGTCACCATCAACTTTTAATTAAGTTATTACCCAACTTCTCACAGATGTTCTGACGACACATTTCACACTATTTCACACTTGTGAGTACCCAAAGCAGCTCATTTTGAGCTCATTTATGGCTCAGGTTTGTTGTGATTTTAGCACTTAATTTCAACATCATCCTTGAAAAGTAATCTCGGAGTGTTTACTATCATGACAGAATCCACAAAAGGAGTTATGTCAAGTTCCTTCATGCTTTCTTGCAGCTGGGGGCTGAGCAGTGATTTTAATCTTGGTCTGAAAGGTACAGGGAAAATATTGTATTTCTTATTCTTTAATTGGGGTTATCTGGACTCTGATGTTTTCACACATTAACATGTAGGAGATGTACACACTTTACAGATGCATTCACAGCTATCCAAAGAGTGTTTTAAATGGGTGATATCTGCCAGCTATTGAATCTGTTTTACAACTTATATCCACCGTACAGTCACTATGTTTTTGTTGTAAAAATATGTCTTAGAACATTTGCATAGAGCTGCTTCGAAAATGTTTGATGGTCAGGATCAAGGTGCGTGGGAATATGCTGTTTTGGTGTGGCACTTCAAATTAGAGTTATTAAAAACTCTATCAACTTCAGCCCTGGGAATGATGTGCACCTTTTTAGTTATCTTTGAGAAATTCCTAAGAGAGATACTTTTTCTCCCTTTAAGATTTGGTTCACAAACTTTTTTTCATTTGAAATCCAAAACTCAAGTACAGTTATAAGAAGTGCGGTGTAAATGCACTGAGCCATTCGCATGTAAACCGGGTTTGTTATAGCAATTATAGCGGAACTATTTAACATCGCTCCATGCCATTCCTGTACTCCGAGCTCCAGGAATCTTTTTCCTTCTTCTTCCCTTGGCATCCCTGCGTCTACTTTCCTCTGATCGAAATAATATGCCTCTCCTGCTTCCATGCCAGAGCACTCTTTCCATAGATCTCTGCTTGTCACCTCCTCTGAGATGCCTCCACCATGTGTCCCAGCTCCCTGGCCTACTTTGCTCCTCTAGGACCACACACCATACATAGCACACAATCCCTGTGACTCATTATCTAATCATCTGTCTTTTGAAGTGAGCTATAGTGTCTGTTTTCTTACATGTGTATTCTTTGCACATTGCCCGGCATATAGTAGGGACTGTCATCCTGTATTTGTTGGTCTAGAGCCTCTCTTTTCTCCAAAGACATAGCATGACCTGCCTTCTACAGTGAGTCTGACCCAGAATCTACGCCAATCCTTTCTTTCTCAAACTTCTCTCTCCTCCCAAGACAGTCCTGTTCATCACTTGATGCTGGCCTTAGCAAAGCCACACAAATTAATTATAAAATAAACTTAGAGTCTACTGGGTTGTAGCCTGAAGCTTAAGAGTGAATTCTGGGATTTGGTCATCACAAGAAACTATGTTCTCCTCTCCACCCCCAAATTGTCCATGGCTGTCCTGTTGGTGTTCAAAGCTGACACCGAGGGAAGACAGTCTATACCATGAGAGTGTGAACTAGTCAGGGCCACTTTTCGTGCTTTATTGGCACAGTAAGTCTTCCAGCCAGCACTTGCATCAACTGAGGGATTGTGTGAATTTGTTCTTAACATCCAGAGAAAAAAGAATAGTAGAGATCAGGGCAGGGACCTGTGCATGCATGCCCAAGCCATACAGAATGATAGCAGCACACAATCAGTGCCAGTGGAGAGCTGGAGAAACGGCCATTCACTCTGCTGTATTCCCCAGTGATGAAAAGTCTCCAAATTAGAAGATATACCTAAGAATAATGAAATGGAGAGTCCAACGCCTGCTTGTAGTTCTGACCTTGGAAGTGATCAAATTGAAGTCATCACTCCACAGAACTCTGTGCATACCTGTTTGTATCTCTGACCTTGGAAGTGATCAAACTGAAGTCATCACACCACAGAACTCCATGCACACCTGTTTGTTGCAGCACTGTTGACAACAGCCAGGTTCTGGGATCAGCCTGGGCATCCATCAGCACAGGTATGGATGGGATTGTGCTCCCTATGCACAGTGTAGCTTTATCCACCCTGACAAACAAAATCATTTAAACATCGGGAAAAGAGATGCAAGTGGTGATTCCCATACTAGTGAAATCAGCCCAAGTCGGGGAAACAATCGCAGCATGCTTGTGCTTCCGCGTGGACCTGAGATTTTATAGAGATGCATAAAGTCACCCATGCATATGTGTCATGAAAACGGAAGGGAGGCTGTCTATGGAAATGGGGAGAGATGGCCATCAGGAAGAAGGAGGAGGAAGAAGGGAAGGATAGGGAGGATGAACATGCTCAGAGTCCTTGACACCACCGTGTACAATGAACACAGGCCACTCCATTCAGACAAGGAAACTGTTCAAATTGGATAAAAAATGTCAGTGATGACTTCTTTTATCCATCAAAACTTGTGTATTTCTTGACTTAAAATAGCCTACAAAGTATTTTCTGACAATTGAAAGCATTCACTAAGCTTTATAATTTTTTTTTTTTACAGTCACTAATACCTTTTGTGTCTATTGGTCAGTATGTATTTAGAGTTAAATCAGTCCTGGTAATTGGATTTGTGATAAAATGCAAGTTCACTTACATTTGAGCTGAATTACTAACAATAGTAGTAATAGTACATTACATTGGTGTTATTTAGTTTACCAACACTCATAATCCAAGTACCCACATGGATTATAAACTCAATCTTTCTGCACATGACTAACATCCTGTATTTGCTATTGAGGCATCATGAGTATGGTTCAGAGCCACCATCTTTGTTACGAGTGTGAAATAGAGCCCCCATCCTTGTGACTTTGTGAGTGTGGACCAGCGCCTTCGATTTCCCTGGCTTTGTAAGTGTGCACCGGAGTTCAAAGTCTGATGGTACCTACACCAACAAGGCAGCCTAGTGTGCTTTGGCACATTTAAAGAGATTCATTTTTATTGACCTGGTGTTGACATGGAATATCTCAGTATCTCGGTTGCCTTCCTAAATAATAAGATCTTAGAGACAAGAACTTGTTAATACCTCCACTTTGTGACTGCAGCAATATTTCTGTCTTTCCTGCTGTCCAGCACTTTGCTTCCTTCAGCTCAGTTCTAAGCCTGATGATGCTCCTCCTCCACATCCCACACTAGAGGCGCCTTTTCCTTCTCCTTTTCACTGACTCTGAATATGTAGGAATCTCCGGTGTTTCATCTTTTATTAGTATAATTAGTATATATTATACCTAGTGAGTTTATTATGGCATTTTCATGCATACACGTTGAGGATTTTGCCATGTGCACGGCATTGCCCTCTCTCATCCCCTCCCAACCCCCCAGTCCTCCTTTTTTCCAACTAGTGCCCCATCCACTTTCATATATTTTATTAAAAGCCAAAAGCTTGTAAATTCAAAGATCAGCCTATTAAGAGAATCAATGTTGTAAGCTCTGGAAGCCGACCCAGCAAACCTGCCCAACTGCAGACGTAGTTAACTTGGAAAATAATTTCATCTGGGCTATTTTATTGGAGATGACTCATGAGTATTTTGGACATATTTTGTACTTATTTTAACTGTTGGGCTGTATTACTGTGTTGTGAGATTGATAAATATTTTAATGAGGAGTTATATTTCTGGGTCATGCATTAAGAGAGGAACAGAGTAACTTGGTGACAGCCATAAATGCTAAATTAGCACAGGAGTGCTGTTTATATTTAGCTCCTGGTTGAGTTTGCCCCTTGTAAGAAATCCGGTAAAATCCTAGCATCCAACCTGGCCTCTCAATCAACGTGGAAAATAGTGACTTCTGCTGCCACCTTTGCTGAGGTAGACCTGCAACTGAGGCATTTTTGAGCAAGCAGATGCAAGATTTGTATTTTATTTTATTTTTGTTTTTAAGTATGTGTGTGTGTGTGTGTGTGTGTGTGTGTGTGTGTGTGTGTTGTGTATGCATGTGTAGTCAGAAGTTTTCCTGTGTCCCGGCTGGCCAGCGGTTGTGACAAATCTCTCCCACCCGTGTCCCACAAGTAAAACCACAGAGGCTTATATTAGTTATAACTGCTCAGTCATTAGCTCAGGCTTATTACTGACTAGCTCTTACACTTAAATTAACCCATAATTCTTATCTGTGTTAAGCCACGTGGCTTGGTACCTATTCTCAGTTCTGCCTTGTCATCTTGATTCTTCTGTGTCTGACTGGTGACTCCTGACTCTGCTTTGCCCTACCTATACTTCCTGCCTGGCTACTGGCCAATCAGCATTTTATTTATCAACCAATCAGAGCAACACATATTCACAGTTCAAAGCATACAGAAAGACATCCCACAGTATGCATGTCTATATGTGTATTCATATGTAAGGGTGAGGGCATGTTCATGTATATATTCTTGCTACGTAAGCATGGAACTGATCACATCCTTGAGCCTTGTGTCTGCACATCAGAGTTCTTATTCTGTTCTCAGGTATCTACATTTGGTATGTAGATTTTCTATAGGAAATATGCTTGGAAATGATGGGTTTACCTCCAAAATTATTTTCTCATCAATGATAAATAAGAATGCCAAGATGTAAACATCTGCTATCAACTACTTTCATTCTTAGGGTAAAAAAAATGTTTAGATGCTTCATTTAGTCTTTGAGGAGATTTTAAAAGGAAGATCTGAAAGATCCAGAAACATCTGTTACCTCTGCTCTCAATATAGAGAGTGACTTGCAAACTTCTAGGACTTGTGCAGAAACATTCAGCAGCACAATGCCTATGGGTTTATTTCCACCCTTGTCATTCAGAGAGAATGTTGTCCATGTGTTTGGATATGAGGGGAATTCTTTCTGCCTGAAGGACTTTACTAAGTGTGTCAACCCACCCCCCACATTTCTAATTCAATCAACAGCTAGGGGAGAGAAGACAGCGTAGAGTTCAGTCAGAGCACAGGTGGCCTTGTTCAAGGCTGAGCACATAGCATAACTCAATTAGCCAATCAATTCACACTTCTGTCCTGGCAAAGTCCTGGGCACACTCACATGTCACATACACAAACATATATACACAGGCATGTGTGCACATGTGCGCACACGCACACACACCTGCTAAAATAAGTACAGTATACCTCTCTTAAAGTCTAGTCTTACCTAGGCAGGGCATTTTTTCCTGTATAATTACTAGATTTTATTATGCATTTGCTCTGTATCAGTCATCTTGGAAGTATAATGGATAAAGCAAATGGATTTCACAGCCTAAAAGGCTAAGTCATGTAAGCACATTGGCTTGGCTTATGTAGAATGGTAAAAATAACACTGGATTTTGGGGACTGTGGAAGATAAATGATGAAATTTTAATCCAGTCCAATCCCCCATGTAATGCCGAGGAAGACGCAAATCATCTATTCACCCATTTCCGCATGGTTTATCTGTTAATACCTTGGTATTTAAAGGAGGGCATTAGATGGGATCAAAAGAGAGAGGGTATACATTACATTTCCTCTCTCAGTACCCTTAGCTCTGAGAGGCTTTGGGAGAGCTTTTCAGGTGTGTCCTGGAAGCAAGGAAGACCACGGGGTTTGATGGAAGGAGACAGGGACTTGGAGTTCGGAGACCTTTCAGACCTACCAAGCAAGGGTTTTCTCAGCCCTGATGTCTGGCCTCAGTTCAGTTTGGTGTGTAGTGAGGGTATCCCCATACAGCCTCAGACTCAGTGTGGTGACATTTTACCTACAAAGAGGTGGGACAGAGGATATATACACAGAAGGGCCTGGCAGACTCTAGTCATCCCAGAGAAATGAAGACAACCTAGGTCCTGTTGGGAATGCTCGGAAGAAGAGCTGGTGTTTGCTGTGTGTGGATTTTGTTTGGAATCTCAGTTTTCATGTTTTACATACTCAGGAGAGCTCACCAGAGGAAATCACACTGCGACACACTAACAGTGTAAGGGAGGCTGGCCTCTGTTTCTGTTGCCATTCTTGGCCTAGACTGATCCATGACTTTGGAACCAAAGGAGGATGTACAGAGAAGGGAGGTGTTACTTATACATGGTTTCATGGGCTCAATCCCCTAGGACATGAGCTTGTAAACATTTACAAGGAACACAGAGAACTGTGAAATCTAAGAGTCTTGAGTATCATCTGAACTATGCGTGTGTGGAAATGCCACTGAAGTTCAGACCGCATTCAATGATCTATAGTCAAACCATCTCTATGGGGCACTATCTCTTCTAAATTTCGTATTTTCCTTGATGGGGACTGAACCCAAGGCCCTCGTGCATGCTAGGCAAGTGTTCCCTCATAGCCAAATTCCCAGCCTCTCTCTTTCATAGCTGAGTGACTGCAATTTGAACAGTAGACACTTTGGTGCCCTGTCTGGACTCCACAGCAGCCCATGGCAATGTGTGATGGTCTGAACGAGAAAGTCTCCCATCGGCTCAGGTATTTGAACACTTGATCACCAGTTGACAGCATTGTCAGGGGAGCAGGTGTGGTCTTGTTGGGGGAAGCACATCACCAGGGGCAGAGTCAGAGCGGTCCAAGCCATGTGCCAGTATCAGGTCCCTCTTTCTATGGTGGAGGATGTCGTCTTTCCGCCTCCTGTTCCAGCTGCTGTGCCTGCCGTTTGCCGCCATGCTGTCCCCACCATTACAGATTCTAAGCCTCCAGAACCCTAAGCCAGATAAACCCTTCCTTCTATAGGTTGCCTTCTGTCAGTTACCTTGGTTGTGGTGTTTTTATCACAGCAATAGAAAGTAATGGATACAGCGTCTCCTAGGCATGTCACGGGGAATCCTAACCAGAAACCCAGGGAAAGCATTTCTTTTGACTGTCTTTCTCTTCCAGGAGATTCCACTATGGATACACTTTTGACTAATTCCCAGGGGTCCATGGGAAGTAGGGCTCATATACATTAATCTCCCAGAGCATAACAAGTTAATGCCACTATTAAATCTGTCTTCTTCAATCTCAGCATTTAGAGACAAAAAAAAATTCACATCATTTTATTGAATTTTCCCAACAGGGTGGGGTGAATCAGAAGGAACTCTAGGAGGAATGGCTTGGAAGGCTGATGGATACTTGGCAGAAAATCTCTTTGATTGCTTTTCTTTGATACCTTGTGTAGTTGGGCACTTATTTTACAACTGGGAGCATGGCTGCAAATCAAAATAATGCTTTGAAAAGACCCTATAGAACACGTTCTGCCCTATGGGCTGTCAGGAGGGTAATTCTGCCTTGAACAGAGTGACTCTCCGGGCCGACCTTCTAGCTTTGCTCTGCGTATTTGTGCACTGGTATGGAGCAACAGGCTCCCGAGTCATTAGCGACCGTGAGGACAATGTAACAATATGCACATAATTAAGGCTAAATCCTGTATATAGAAAGGTCCAATTATTTCCATAAGCACCGGCTTCAATTCTTCTTCAATCCATAAAAGCTAAAAAAAAAAAAAAAGAACAACCTTTGTTTAGAGATGTTTAAATTTTCACATTTTCAGCCAAATGAATTTTCCCAGGTTCTTCAGTTACTGACTTCAGAGATGGTGACATCTATATATATTAAAGGACCCCTGGAGATGGCAATAAATACTTAGTATAGTTGTGCATATATTCAAATTACATATTATGAACTCAAATCTGATCACACTGAGTTAATGTCAATGAGTGTGACATGAACTTCTGGGCCAAATGTCAGCTAAATTACATGTTTACACACTCCATGGGTACTTTTCTCTTCAGCCCACAAAGGTAACGCCCCCAGAAACAACAGCAAAGAACTAGAAATGTCAGAGCTCTGTTTACAATGGCAAGGATGTGGCAACAGCCTAGATGTCCATCAGCAGACGAATGGCTGAGGAAAATGTGATACATATAAACAATGGAATATTATTCAGCTGTAAAGAAAAACGAGATCATGAAAATTTCAGAAAAATGGATGGACCCGTATTAATCATGGTGACCCAAACTCAGAAATAAAAAGAAGACACATGTTTTCACTCAGAGGATCCTAGCCTGGAGTGTAAGCATGTATATAAGTAAGCAGATGTAAGAGACATGTGTCTGTGTAAATAGGTGTAAGTGTGAGTATAGCACACAGTTTGGAAAAGGGGCAAGGGAGAGTGACGTTGGGTGGTGAGGAAGGATGGAATGAAAGGCAAAAGTACCCAGCAATCAGGGAAAAGGAAATCAAGCCTTTTTTCCCCCTGTTTTCTATTCTGCAACAATTGCCCCCCCCACCCCGCCCCCATGGTGGGTATGTGAACTCAACTTCCTGTGTATTGAAGAAGCAAGAGTCATTGCCTGTGTCAGAGCGTGACACCTGTTCTTTGTCTGAGGCAGCGATTGTGAAGTTGAGCTTTCCTTTTCATCCCATTGCTCCTTAGTGCTGCGGGACCTGGATACCAGTAGCACTGAGTACATTTGTCCCACTGACCCACTGAGTAAACATGAATTTTAAAATGAATTGTTCAAAGAGAAAAGGTTTTCTAACTTTAAAGTTTCCCCATTATTCTTTTTTTTAAGTGGTAAAAGAAAATCATTGTGTTATGGTGCTATTTAATATGCAAATTGCATCACTATACATAAACTAATGTATGGTTCAAAAAAAAAGGAACTAAAAATAAGAGTAAGCCATCATCCCTCTCCAACTGGAAACCTTAGAGCACATTTATGTGAATGGAGAGTATTCCTGGCACATGTTGGTGCAGGTGATTTGGGACTGGCACAAGTTCCAACACTTTCAGAAACACATAGAATTGAGTCCCAGAATAAAGTGTGTGCTTTTGCAAGTCAGAGGGCCCAGGGCATGGGAACACCCTGCTGTAAGGCAATCTATGTCACCAGTTCAAGGCATCACCATATTGGGCTTAGGAGGCAAATTTCTAGTATCATTTCTGATGCAGAGGACCTAGGTACACCAAACTAACCAGGTATGGGAATGGCAGTATTATTTATAATAGAAAAAAGTCCCAGAATGCAGTGAACAGAACATGACTATATGGCCTCTGGAAACAGTGAAACACTGTATAACAAGAACAGTGATGAGTCAGATACAGGTATTAACTTGAAAAGATGCCCTGACATCTGCTAAAAGGAGCAACTGAGAGAAATATGTGAGATGGACTCCAAAGTGATCCACTTGGTGTGTTGTTCATACACTTGGTGTGTTGTTCATACACTTGGTGTGTTGTTCATATACTTGGTGTGTTGTTCATATACTTGGTGTGTTGTTCATATACTTGGTGTGTTGTTCATACACTTGGTGTGGTGTTGGTGTGCCCTCATCTGTCCCAATTCTCTAACTAGAAGACTGGAATTATTCAAAACAGTGCTTTGGTCTGAGTCACAAGAGGTTGGGTGAATTTTCCTTTCTTTGTGTTCTTTCATTGTGAAAAGAAAACCATCTCATCTCTATTGTGAAGGTCATTGCATCAGAATGTGCCTTTTGGAAATATACAAGATGTTTTAAAACCCTGACAGAGGACTCTCAGGCCTCTATGTCTAAAACAGAAGCTCAGCTTTCAGCCAAGTGTTAACTGAGCAGGAGCTGTACACCGTGGGGGCCACATGATGTTTGAGGGTTTAATCTCCAGTGATCATCACACTTTTGCCATACTCTATTGTATGATGTGTCTCCTTAACGATATTTTCAAATTGCCCCAACAAGCCTGGATGAAATATTGCCACTGAGGGCTGTTACCTATGTCGTATTACTTCAATCTAGGAAGCTTAGTTATCAGACAATTAACATCAAGAATTAAAACATAAAGTTTGGCAGTTTGCTCTGAGGTTGTCCTCCTCCTAATCCTAGCCCTTTCCCAGCAACTCCTGCCTATTCTGATTTGAGTAAAACCTGCAGTTTAGAGAAAGACGGTCCATACTCCATTTATGGCTCATTTTTTTTTTGTCTTTTGCCCAATGTCCAGAATGGGGACTCTTCTGCTACATGATGCAGCCAGTCTGCTGAGTGAGATTGACAGGGAGGTTATGGGGCTGCCAGCCAGTGTCTACTTAGAGGTGGAGGGTCCTTCTGAGAATCTGCATGCTGACCGGCAGCACATGGTGCTGTGCTCACAGTAACCCAGCTTGATCACGAGGCTGTGTTCCCCACTTGCCAACCACAGACCTCAGGGAAGCCACAGGACCCAGTCGGAGGCCCAGTCAGTATGTGTGGGTAGCAGGAGGGTCAAGAGGGGTTCATTTGTTCTTTTTCCCTGAAGATGAGTAGAAGCTGTAAAGGAGAGGTTCTCAATCTCTGGGGGTCACCACCCCTTTGGGGTCAAATGGCCCTTTCACAGGGATCATATATCTGATACCCTACATGTCAGTTATGATGAATAGCAGTAGTAAAATTACAGTTCTAAAGTAGCAATGGAAATAATTTTATGGTTTGTGGGGAGGTCACCACAACCTGAGGAATAACCTGGGGGTCACAGCATTAGGAAGGTTAAGAACCCCTGCTGTAAAGGAATGAGTCTCTCTTATCTCTGTTATGTTTCCTGTCTCTGTGACTGAAACAACAAAAGGGAGAAGATTGATTTTGATTCATGGTCCCAGAGGTGTCTGTCTATTGATGGAAGTATTAAGGCAACTCCATGTAGTTAAAAGAGAGGTTTATTTGGGGGGGTAACTTACAAGTAAAGGGATAGTTTACAGGGTCTGAGGTGAAGTGCAGTCCAGCGGTGTTCTTTGGAGAACTCTGCTTTGTCTACATCCAGCATCAGGATCACCAAGAACCAAGAGAGCTGGCACATCCGGATCTGGGTCTTAAGGGCTCCTGTCTCGGCCCTGCCTCGTAGGTGTGACAGTTACCAGAAGCCTCAATGGGAGTAGTACTTCCAGGTCAAAGCTGGAACAGCTGCCCACTACATCTATCCATCATGGCAGGGAGAGCATGGTGGAGTAGAACTGCCCAGGAAGGAGGAAAATTAAAAAAGGAGCGAGGAAAGAGCCCAGCGCACAATCAGCATCTGACCCCCAGTGCTGTTCTTTCTTCTTCCAATTGTTCCACCCTCTACTCTCCTCCACCTCCGAGTGTCGCTGTGATAGCATGACACCATGGAGGGATGAATGACCTGTCAATTACACCTGTGGGTTACATCCTCCTGGCTGTTTCTTAGTCTTACCAAATTGACATCAGACTGAACCAGTGCAATCCAGATGGGAGGATGGAAGTTAGACCCGAGATCCTTCCCGTTGCCCTGACTCCTTCCCGTTTGGTGTCTGTGGGAACCTGTGAAAGGGACCCTTGAGAGCATCTTCAGAAATCATGTTCTTCACTGGGGAGGAAGCAGTGAAATGATGAGTAGATGGCCAGAAGGTCAAGATCGGGTCGGACTTAATAGACTGATTAAGGAAAAGAGCTTAACAATCCCTGATCCGGGCTGGCTCAATCATTTCTTCTCCTATCCCAAATGTTCAGCTATACTAGCTAACTGAATGTGGCACTTAGACAGTCTTTGTTTTTCTTTTTCTTTATTCATCTCCCAAACAATACGTCCCAATTGCAGTTTCCCCTCCCTCCACTCCTCCCAGCCTCCCCATTTCCCCTCCGACAGATCCACTCCTCCTCTCTTTCCCTTCAGAAAAGAGCAGGACTCCCAGAGATGTTAACTGAACACAGCATAACAAGATGCAATAAGACTAGGCACAAACCTTCATATCAAGGCTGGGCGAGGCAAGCCAGGAGGAGGAAAAGGATCCCAAGAGCAGACAAAAGAGTCAGAGATATCCCCATTCCCATTGTTAGGAGTCCCACAAAAACCCCAAGCTAAACAACAATAACATATACGTAGAGGACCTAGCATAGACCCATGCAGTATCTGTGATGGCTACTTCAGTCTGCTTTTGCCAAATTTCATCTATTTATGATCCCCAGTGTTTCAAACTCTCATTAAGAATGTGTTTCTTTGGAAGAGTAAAAGATGCAGAGGGTCAGTTTTGTCTCATTGCATACCATTTGGAAGGCAGAGTGCTGTTGAATGGGAGTGGTCTGGTCTGAGTGGGCTCTGTATCCTGGAGTTTTAGAACAGCAAGCAGAATCACAGTGTGGCTTAGGTCCCACTGCATGAGTCTGTGGCAAGGAGTCCTCACAGGTTCTTTCCAATGAGGACTTGATGTGATTGATCTTGTGGTTTCCTTCATTGCTTGGCGGTTTCTGCTCCTTAGTTGTCACAGTAATTAACCCAGGATACAAAAGCCTTGCAGACAGCTGATGGAAATTTACTAGTTTTTCCTTGGTGGTGACTTCCTGGCTCTCCTGGCCTCCCCTTCTGAAATCCCACGTGTCCTGTGTTGTTCTGGAGCCTCTGGTGGTGGCATAGCCTGAAATCACTCCAGAGTTGAGAGAACAAGATTGAACTTCCAGTGTTCAAGATTTATGCCTGAAAAATATTACCATCTCAACACATATTTTATGTGTTAAAATGAAAGACGGAGTCCCTCTGCCTCAGGTGGCAAGCAGGCCGTATGTCTGTGAAATTTCCCTCCTCTTGGGCATTCTCGGCATTCTTCCAGCCTCTGCCATCCTGAGTGATCACTGCAGCAATGCAGCAGGGCCTCAGCCCAGACACTGGGACAACTATTTTCATAATTACAGCAGAGATCCCAGCCTAACAGATGATGAAGACATGAAGGGGGGCAGGGAGAATGTAGGAAATAAACCATCTAGGCTATGCAATAAGAAGCCCAACTATTCAACAAATCGCACATACTACAGGTCTGTCACCTTCACACCTGTGGGGTGCCATGTTAGCGGAGTGCTGAGGGCCTGCCTCCTCAGGGTGTCTGTGCCATTGGCTAATTCCAGAACCCACTGGTGAGGAAAGAGAGCTGGTTTCCAGGTTTGGCCTCTCCTGCCCTGCTCCACTCCGGCCTTCGCTGCTCTCCTAAAAACATGTTGCGTTAGCCTCTTTCATTTTCTGTTCCCCGGCTCTTATTACTTAGTTACGTTACACCAACAGTGATTGATTTATGCTAGGTTTCCATTGTGTTGACCACAGAAAATAACTCATTTTGTTAAATTGACCAAGCCACACACATCTATGTAATGAAGAAAGCAAGTAGGCAGGGAAGGAATCATTCACTTTGACATCTAGTTTTCAAAGGCTCCCTTTACCTTGCAGAGCAGCGGTCACCCACACCGCCATTTCTGCACCAAGTGCTTCTATAGGATGGCACATCCTTGCTTGGAGATCATCAGTATCATGCTTGTTTGTTTTCAGACCTCAACCTTTCCAGATACACACCAATACTGTTTTCCAATACAATGGCCACTTTTATGTAGTGCTGCTTATGGAGTCATGCTCTAGTCCACAAAGGAAAATAGACCTGTCCTTAGGACACATGTTAATAAAGGCAACTCATTCAATATGGGTTATTACTACTGCTTCTTCTCCCAATGCTCCTCCTCTTCTTCCTCCTCACCCTTCCCCTTCCTTCTTCTCTTCTTCCTCCTCCTGTTGTCAAGGAAGTCCATATGCCTGGCACACTCCCTTCTCTACTTGTCCAAGCAGCCCCCAGGGGAAGCTCTCTTCTACATTTTACCATGGTTACTCAATTTAGTGCCGCCTCTGTATGATAGTAAGACTGCATAGATTGTTAAGTCCTGAGGGTGAGTGGAACCAACTCCAAGTGTCTTCTGGGGAAATATAATTTAATTGCCCTTTCTGTGTTTCTGTGATAAAATACTGATCAAAAAAAGCTTGGGCAGGATAGGATATATTTCAACTTACAAGTTATAGTCCATTGCTGACAGAACTCGGGGCACAAGCTTGAAGCAGAAACCATGTAAGAATACTGCTCACTGGCCTGCTTCCTTTGCCCTGCTCATCTAGCTTTCTTATACAAGCCAGGCCCACCTTCCTAGGGTGGGCACCACCCACAGTGGGCTGGGCCCTCCTACATCAATTAGCAATCAAGAACATACTCCATAGGCCGATCTGATGCAGTCAATTCCTCAACTGAAATTCTCTCTTTCCAGATGTATCTAGGTTAATGTCAAGTTGACAAAAAGAGCCAGCAGTATCTAAGCAAAACCTTTGTGTTCTCTTTTCTTTGGAAATTTCTAATTTAACTGGGGAGACAAAAATCTAAAGCCAAATAAGTGGGAGATTCAAATTAAAAAAAAA
>CABHPQ010172675.1:0-45790 GCA_902168405.1 Peromyscus aztecus | reverse complement strand
TTTCATGACAATGAGACATGTCTGCTCCTGGCAGCACCAATTTACTTTAAAGAATGATAATGAGCATCAAAGAACCTCCATATGGAGTTTGCTTTCTTTGTGGCCAAAGCTAGCTATTTGGGTAAGAAACTACCCTTGCCTCAACTGCTGACAGTATGCTGTCCAAATTGGCCAAATGGGACACAAAAGAAGGCAACTGCGGAACTTTGCCAAGACAAGGTGGGACAGTCCTTCAAAATTCCTGCTTCACAGAAAAACCTGTCAAATATTCTAGGTCTGTAGGCCAAAGATGGATGCCCCAATGTTACTGAGGAACCTTGGGTGACTGTCCAGGCAGTCATTTTCTGTTTCTGTCTTTTCTCATAGTTTTAGAAGTTGCTTGCTCTGCACTTCCTGATTATTCAGATAATATTATATCCTTCTTGGGTCTTTGATGAGGTTGAAGACAGATGGTAATGGTTACAGTTTTCCTTAGTCATGATAGGAAGTAAATTGGGTACAAAACTTTGGACTCACCAAGATAGACAATAAAGTATTTTCTCTGAATTTACCAAATACCATGGCCTGGACATTGTAAATGAATTTCTTACTTGATAATTGCTCTTGTTGTTTATAGTTTTACTATGTTAAAGTTAAAACTTTTCCTTTTTATTTAGACAAAAGGGGGAAATGTTGAGGAACATTCTTTTACACTGTGTGAAGGTGTATCACTGTGATTCGTTTAATAAAGAGCTGAATGGTCAATAGCTAGAAAGAAAGAGGTTAGGTAGGACTTCTGGGGATGAGAGGTCTTAGGGAAGAAAAAAGGCAGAGTCAACACCCAGATGCAGAGGAAGCAGTACATGTAAGAGGAGAGGTAAAAGCCATGAGCTAGGTGACAGCATGTAGATGAATAGAAATGTGTTAATTTAAGTTCTAAGAGCTAGTTGAAAGCAAAGCTAAGCTAAGGCCAAACTTTCAGAATTAATAATAAGTCTCTGTGTCATGATTCGGGGTCTGGCAGTCCAAAAAAGCCTGATACAGTGGTCAGTTTTGGAATTCCATGTTTATTCTAGACGCTCTGTCAGATTAATACCTGGTTAAGATTTTTCCCATTCTGTATGATGGATCACCATTCAGCTGACCATTTATTTTGCTGTGCAGAGATTTTCAGTTTTGCCTGGTCCTATTAGTCACTTAGTCTTAATTCCTGCACTGCCAAATTCCTCTTCTGAAAGACCTTACCTCTGCCTGTAAGTTGATAGATATTCCTCATTTTCTCCTCCATCAGATTCATGGTATTAGGTCTTACACTGAGGTTTTCTATCCATTTGGAGTTGAGTTTTGTGCCAGTGTAAGACTGAGAGATCTGGTTTCATTTTTCTATATGAAGCTATACAGTGTGCTCAGTACTATTTGTTGGAGATACTGTTCTTTATCTAATGTGTATTTTTGGCCTTGGGTTCAAAACACAGATAGTTGTAGGAGCATGGGTTTCCATGTGTGTTTTCAGTTCTATTTCATTGATCAATGTGTCTGTTTTTATGCCTGTTTCATGCTGTTTTTATTACTGTGGCTCTGTATTATAAGTCGGAATCAGGGATGGCAATATCTCCAGTAGTGTTCTTATTGTTCAGACTTGTGTCAGCTATCATGGCCTTTTGTGTTGCTGTATGGATTTTAATATTGTTTTCAACTTCTATGGAGAATCAAGTTAGAATTTTGTTAGTGGTAGCATTACATCTGTAGATTGCCTTTGGTAGGAGGTCAATTTTCACAACATTATTCCTATCAATACATGACTTACTGAAATAGTGTTATTTCCCTTATACTTGCTCCTTCTCTACTGACCTTCCTCTGTCCTTAATTAAAGCCCTGCCATTATTTCCATCTTCCCTTTATACCCCTTGTATTGCATTAATCTCTCTTTAGTGCCATCATATGTGGTATCCTTCTACTTTCTTGGTTCCTGCAGATACTTCAGGTGATATACTCATATCTAAAGATTTGAAGGTAGGGCCAAAAATGAGAGAAAGTGTGGCTTTTGTCTTTCTGGGTTTGGGTTACCTCGTTCAATATAATATTTTTTAGTTGCATTCATTTACTTGCAAAGTTCATAATTTATTCCATAGTGTATGTGTACCACATTTTCATTACCCATTTGTCAGTGGAAGGTCATCTAGGTTGTTTCCATTTCCTAGCTGTTGTGAATAGAGTGACAATGAGCAAGACTGAGCAAGTACCTGTGGAGTAGGATGTTGAGTCCCTTGAGTATATGTCAAGGATTGGTATAGCTGGGTCATATGGTAGGTTTAATTTTAGCTTTTGTAGAATTCTCCGCAATGATTTCCAGAATGGCTGCACTAGTTTGTGATCCCACCAAAGGTGAATGAGGATTTTATTTTCTCCACACCCCCTTTAGCATTTGCTGTTCATTGTTTGGTTGATGCTGGTCATTTTGACTGCATTAAGATGGAATCTCAAAATTGTTTGATTTTCATTTCCCTAATTGCTAAGGATGATGAACCTTTTTGGAATATTTCTTAGTCATTTTTAGTTCTTCTTTTGAGTACTCTGTACAGAGCCATATCCCATTTTTCTAATGGGTTATTTCTTTTTGCTCTTTGTTTTTTGAGTTCTTTATATTTTCTGAATATTAATCCTCCATCACATGTGCAGCTGGCAAAGATTTTTCTCCCACACTATGGGATTCCCGCTCACCCAGTTGATTGTTTCCTTAGCTGGGTAGAAGCCATTTTAGTTGTATGAAGTCCCATTTGCCAATTGTTGACCTTACTTCTTCGTCAATGCAGTCCTATTCAGAAAGTCCTTTCCTACATCTATGCCTTGGAGGATATTTCCTATGTTTTTTTTGTAGCAGTTTCAGTGTTCAGGTTTCACATTTAGGTCTTTGATCCATTTCTAGTTAGCTTCTGAGAGGTATGGGTTAATTTGTTTTTCTAAATGTAGAATCATGTTTTCCCAGCACTATTTGTTGAACATGTTATCTTTTCTCCAGCATATGGTTTTGGTGTCTTTATCAAATATCAGAAGGCTGTAATTACCTGTACTCATGTTTGGGTCTACTTTGTTCCATACATTTAATAAATAAAACCATGTGACAAGAAATTCTGTATTCTGCTTTTTTGTGCAGTATGTTTGAAAGACCTGTTATTCTTCTTATATTTTTATATAATTGTTTATTCACATCTCTGCAATATGACTATATCCCAATTTATTCATTATATTATTTATATTTCTGGGGTTTACTCTTTCTCCTTATGCCACACCACTATATTTACCTGACTTTTGTCTTTGATATGGTTCCAAGCTTCATTTCAAAAGACCTTCAAGTTGCCAAATGCAGTGGTTAATTTCCACCATTGTCTGACTAAACTTACTAATACCATTTGAAATAATTTTTCAGCTCCTTTGGGTTAGTCTCTTTTCTTGGCTTGTGAGATTTCTCTGCCATTTGTTATTCCCTCTTGACTACTCTGTGCCTGTGTCCTATGTTGGCTCCTCCTCATATCCTAAAAGTTAGGTGTGAATGTCAAACTGAGAATGATGGGAAGAAGAAAGGCAGAGTCAGGAGAGATGCCAGCCAGTAGCTGAGCAAATAGGATATGTAAAAAAAGAAGTAACAAGCCATGAGCTACATGGCAAAGCATAAATAGAAATATGGGTTAATTTAAGTGTAAGAGTTAGCTAGTAACAATCCTGAGCTATCTGCTGAGCATTTATAATTCATATTCAGCTTCTGTGTCGGTTATTTGAGACCAGACAGTCAGGACAGGAAACATCCATTTATAATGGGGAGGCATTTTGGGATTAGCCAGAAATCTAGTACAAGGGAAACTCTAATGAATATACAAGGATGACCTCAGCTAAGACTCCTAGAAATAGTGGATAGGTAGCCTGAACTGGCCATCTCCTATAATCAGATTAGTAATTACCCTAATTATCATCAGAGAGCCTTTATCCAGTTATGATCATTCTTAATCTACTTTCTCCAGTCAGAGACTTGCTTAAAAATCTAGCTCTACGATTTCACTGGCGATATTGTAATATGTGAAATCAGTCTGTTCTCATTCACTGCCCCAATTGACCCTGCCCCAATCTCCTAAGTTGCTTCATTTATGTCTCCTAACTGTTCTTTCATAAGAGCTAATTGTTTTTGAGCAGACAACAGCTATAGATTCATCTTTTGATTCTTTCTTTCTCTTATTCATGCTAAGTATAATTTTCCAAAGCCAAAGCATAAATCTGAAAGTATAAAATGAGCATGTCATTGAAGTGGGGCTCAGTAAAATGTAAGGGCACTAAGAAATACATACCAGAAAAAGATTTCTGAATTAGATATAAAGTTGGTTAGTCTCCCACAGAGACATAAAATATAATTTCCCACCAGACACAAATAATTGCCATCTCTACAGGCATAAGTCAGCAAGTTAACATGTAGCTTTATTCAATTTAGCATCCTAAATCCAAACAAACTAGATTCACTGAGATAAAATTTAAGTCTATCTTTGCTGCCCTGAGGCACTGAAAGAAAATGCCATCTGTATTTTGCCTTAATCTCAAGCTTCACATAATTTTTTTACTTTTGGCAAGCAATTTATTAATAAATCCTAATGGCCTTAACAAAAATATTGTTAAAGCCCGGAGAGATGTCTGGGTGGTTCGGAGCAATTTTTATTCATGCAAAGGACCTGGGTTTGAGTCCTAGCCCCCCGCATGGTGACTCAAAACTTCCCTAGCTTCAGTTTCAGGAATCTGACACCTTCTTCTGATCTCCACAGACACCAGGCATGCACATGGTGTACAAATACACATATGAGCAAAATACCCATACACATACGACAAATTAAATAAACCTAAGTAAAATAGTATTTTTTAACACCTATACACTTCTGAGCACTTCCTTGCCTGCTGTTCCAGGACAAGCTGCCTTCCTTTTCTGTCTGGATATTTATAATTATTGTCACATGGTTTCTTGCTTGTTCTGTTGGCCTTCTAGTTTATTTTCTGTGATAAAGGCAAAGTGATCCTGATCTGTTCAAAACATTCTGATAATTTTCTATCCTTTTCAGTAGAATATTAAAACTCTGTATTTTGTTCTATGAGACATTTTTTTTTGATCTGGAAAATTCTCTGACTTTATTCCTTCCTACTACCTTAATTCTTGATTATTCTCAAAGAGACAATGTACCTGCCTTAGAAACTTAGAAGGCTGTTTGCATCCCCATCTGGCTGTATGGCTGACTCTCTCTCTTCATACGATATATATATATATATGTATATGTATATGTATATGTATATATATATATATATATATATATATATATATATATATATATATACACATTTAAAGGGCAAAGGGCTTCTACCCTGAGCCCCGATTTATTTTTTTACAAAACATTTTCTTTATCACCAACATTTCCCTATGCCTTTTAACTTTTTAAATATTTTTTAGTGTTTTTAGAATTTCATGCATGTTTTGATCAAATTTGCATATACCCCAACTCATTCCAGGTCTACTACCTTCTCTACCTACACAACATTGTCCTTTAAAATAAAAAAGAGGACCAATTTTTTGCTCCCTAAATATTCTTGAATGTGTGGTCTTCCCCTGAGCATGGTTAACTTAATCTGGGGCTACAGAATTATCAAAAGCTGACTTTGCATTTCCAAATAGTTAACAGTTGCTAATAGCTCTTTTACCAGGGGAGGAACTTCATGCTCAATTCCCTTGTCCATGTTAGAATTTGGTCTGGTCTTTTGATCTATCCAATCATAGGTTTTGTTGGCCTCAGAATGGTCCCAGATAATTGGAGCAGGACTTCAATATGTTCAGGAAGTGATTGGTAACTCCCGAAATGTGTGTGCCACTATTACACCAGACAGTCCTTATTGTAGCTTGCAGGATTCATAGATGGGTAAGTCTGCTGATTGCTTTTCTACTCCAGTAGAGTATATAGTACCTTCCACCAAATGAAAGCTATCCAATATGGATGGAGTTTTCAGGTCAGTAGCACCCTGCATGTTCCATGTTCATTGACTCAACTATGCACCACAAATATTAAAAAAATCAATTTATGTCTGTTTATCACCAGATTATCCATCATATACTACACATTCCATGGGCATGGAGCTGTGCTTTGTCTGCTATGGTAAACCCAGTAGACAGAAGCTGTGAACAATGTTGGTTAAATCAATGAAGGAATAAATAATGCAGGATTTTCCTTGGGAATGATATTATGGAGAGACTCTCATGGTTCCCAACATTTAATATATTGATTAGGGATTTCATACATTCTAAATGCACATAAACCTGTTTTATACATGTATGCTTCTGAAAGATCATAGCTATAAATGTCACTCCCTAGCTACAAAGTTATCTCTTAAGAGTTACAGGTTTTTGTTGTTGTTCTGTTTTGGAATAGGCATTCAAATCTAGAATGATGTAAAGATGCTGTAGTCTAGGAAGCAAGAGTAGGTGCTTCATGAATCTCAATAGTACAAGACCAGAATGTGAGACTACTTTTATAATGTTCTTACTGTATGCTGATGCTGTTGCTTCTCTTCCTGACTCATTTTCCTGGGACAGTGTGGATCAGCAGCATGTACACATATTGGAATTGTGCTAGGAATAGAAAATTTTACCCTTAAGACTGGCTAACTCTAAAACTCCCAGATGTTCCATATTTTAAGTAGCCTTCTAGGCATTCTGATACTTCCTTAGGCAGCTGGCCTCCATAGCTTATGAAACAATGGTTGAGGTTAATAGTGTTTAAGGCTATGGGCCTCAAGTCAAATCTTAACTTTATTGTTTCTTAGCTGTATGACTTTAACAAATTATTTCACTTCTCTGTATCTCATTTTCTTTATATAGGAACTGTAGATATCAGTGGCACTAAATTTATAGATATATTATAAAGATTATACAAATTAATATAGCTAAGTGAAACAAGACATTACCTGGCATATAATAAAAACAAGGAACAAGAGATATATCTATTGCATTATTTATCGTGTTATATATAATTGTATTACCTACAATTGAATGCCTCTACTACATTTTCTTTAGTATTTTATAAAATTTTTGGGAGGAAATATGATTTATATTTCAATATCCCCATGTAACTGACCACATTAATAATATTATTCATTTAGTCGAGTCCTTGCTACATATCATGGAATATGCTGAGATTGGTAATGTTACTTAATCCAAGGAGTGCTGTTAATTTGATGCCATTACCATTTTGTAATAAATGTCTTCTAGTTTTAAACTGTTCTATGGGTTTCTCAAACTGTCAGAGAAGTTTACATTAATTAGCCACTGTTATTGTTTTTACATCTATTTCAGAAACTTTCTTAAATATCATAATTGCTAATGAGTCTCAACCATGAGTTATATAACAATAAACAAATCACAAAATGTACATCTTTTATAGTTTCATTATTTGAATCATATAGAATTTTTGTGCATCCATGTATTTATGTATCTCATTAGTTTGGTAGAAAGAACAAAATTTGTTAATGCTAAGTCAAATTGCCTGTAAATGACTTAAGGAATATGTTAATGATCCTGCTCCAAATGAATAATTATAAAGCAGGTGCAGCAGAGATATGATCATTTAACTGACAGCAAACAGCTTCTAATGGCTTCAGTAACCAAGATAATGGCAATATCAGGGAAAGCCTGTTAAACACATTGTTCATACTGTCCATTTAATACACAAGATTTTCAGAGCCTGGGATATCCTTCCAGACCCATTTTACTGCTTAGTTAAACAGAAGTTAATTTAAACCCACACAGATGATAAAACATAAAAATTTCATTATTATAACACAGTGAACCCTTGAATTAAAAAAAAAGTAAAATTTCTGTGTAGTTTTACATGGGCTTTCATACCACTGTTGAGACTTTTTCTCCCCCATAAGTTTTCTTTTCTTTCTTTTTTTTTTGGTTTTCAAGACAGAGTTTCTCCGTGTAGTTTTGGTGCCTGTGCTGGATCTCGCTCTGTAGACCAGGCTGGCCTCGAACTCACAGAGATCTGCCTGGCTCTGCCTCCCAAGTGCTGGGCGCCACCAGGTTCCCCATAAGTCTTAAAGGCACAGGAATTGTACAAAATGCGTTGGACAAGTTTTAAACCGAGATCCTTGGAGATAGTTGTGCATGTTCCTCAGATTTCAAAAGGAAAATAGGCCAGTGGATATTAGGGGAGTTGAAAGATTTCACATATTGTGCTTAGGACCCCTAGTCAAACATAATTGATTCTTTTAAAACTAAACTAGCTTTAGTATCAATAATTATAAACATAAATCTACAAGTAAATTGATATTGGCTTATAGCTCATTTCATTGGAATTTTGAACTTTGTTTTTTTAGTACAATCCTGGTTATAAATGAGAGAAGTCAAATTAGCTAATGTAGGCAATTTACTGATTCTAATGTCTTACAATCCAGGGCACAATCTCGTGTCAACATGTCTGGACCCAGAGGCTCATTTTTTCTTTAGTTTCTTGTTTCTTCTCCAGACAGTCTACCTGTTAATGGAGTAAGACATCCATTGTCCACACTCTCCAACAGACCAAAAACCAGCATCAGGCAATCTCCAAAACCTCAGTTGAAAAATGGCATCTTCACTATGTGACCTGGCATTGAATTTCTGCTGAAGAACCTGATGACCCTAAACTAATTCGTACACCTGCCTTCACGAAGGGATCCAAGAAAACGTGACAATCCTTTTCAACATAAGCAAGGAATCAGTACCTCACACAAAATACAAATCTGGTTATTGAAATAATGAAAAAAGATTCTGAATATCTTAAAAAGCATAGTTCTTTGCATTTTTCTGTAGAAGCCTTGTCTCTATGCACTTCCTTCTCATATATATACACGTCAAAATACAAAATACATAGAAACTTCTGTTGTGGGATACTTGTAAACTGTGTGAAAATGTATTACTATAACTGGTGGAATAAAAAGCTGAATGGCTAATAGCTCGGCAGGAGGTATAGGCGGGACTTCTGGGCAGGGAGAGAGGAAGTAGGAGGAGATAATTGAGGCTTAGAGAGATGCCAAGGAGACATGGGGGGGGGAGTATATACAGAATGAAAGAAAGGTAAAAAGCCACAAGGCAAAATGTAGATTATTATAAATGGGTTAATTTAAGTTACGAGAGTTAATGGGACAAGTTTAAGCTAAGTCCGAGTCTCTGTATCATTATTTGGGACCTGGCAGCACAGAGAAAGACTCCATACAAACTTCTACATAGATTCTTTATCTTGGGTATTGTTCAAATTCTGTATCTATTCATAGGTTCATGATTTCTCTATTTTATGTAAATTTCTCCTTTGGTTAGGATGTGATTCATGGACTATGCAGTCTTTTTCCTCAGTGCTCTAAAGCTACATCATTTTGACTTGTTCTTTTCCTATAGATATGAGGCTATTGATAACTGTTACAGTTTGAGTAGGAAATGTTCCCACAAATTCAAGGGTTGAATACTTTGTCCAAAGTTGGTAGCATTATATTGGAAAGTTCTAGAAACTTTAGGAGGTAGGGCCTAGCAGGAGGAAGTAAGTCACTAAGAATATGTCCCTAAAGGATGAATTTTACCTTAGTGCCTCCAGTCCTCGACATGTTTTCCATGAGTAAGTAGCCTCCATCACATGCTTATTGCTTTGATGTTTAACTTCATTATGGGTCAGAATTAGTGGAGCTGAGAATTCAGCAAGGCAACATTTGAGACTGTGAGCTAAAATACTTTCGTTGTATTAAGGTTGCCTTTGGGAAATGTCTAACATGATAGACCAAGTATCACAGCTTTAAGCTCACATTGGGAAAGTAATTGAGGATTAAATGAGGTTGTGCATTCAAGCGGCTAATCACAGATACAGAGAGTAGCAAATTGTGACTATGTATCATAACTTTTATTATTATTCTTTCACTGTCTTCATCATGATTATTATCATTCTCTGGTTGGTTTTGACCATGAAATCCTAGAATTGGCTTGGTTCAGGTCAGTTGTACCCAGAGAAAGAGATATTTCCATGATACTTGTACTCTATAGAATAAGAAAGAACAAATGAAATGTCATATAAGCAAAGGCTACATGTGTTCACCATAGTTCCCTTATCAGCTACCTGGTAGAATTACTTGAACATTTGCATATTTGAAAACTTTTTTTTTCAGGAATTTTAGGCTCTTAGTAAATGACCTACTTTGGGTTAATTTGACTATTAAGTATTGTTATTTTTTATTATATGTTTTCTGCCACTATTAGGGATATTGTTGATAGTGGCAATAAAAATTTGATATGATAAAAGTGTGCTTCCAAGTTTGCAAATTTTAGCTAAATTATGTATATGGATGTATTATTATTTAGAAGTCATTTTAGGATAGGAGCTTGATTTAACTTATTTAAATGTAATTCTAATTTTACAGGTAAATTAATATGGTTAATATAATCTCTCTTGATATGTACCCTATTATATTTTCAGCATTTTTTTTAAACTGAAAACTGTGATACTACAAGGGATAGGGAGAAAAAAAAATCTCAATAGAGTGAAGACATCAGCCATGAAGCACAATAAAACAGGTGTACCTAAATAGGTCTACTAGGAACGTTTTGTGATTAGCATCTTTTAAATGCTTCTGTTGAGAAGCCATGTTTTCATAACAAGGTCGGTGAGTATGAAACCTGTGATACTTCCTTCTGAGATTTCTACAATTTGCAAAAACAATAAAAACCTGCTAAAAACATTTATATGTTTTTAAATGTTGCAATCTAGAAATCCCACTGATATTTGTGGTGCAAGATTTGCCGAAGGCTATATAACCCTGCTTGTACATTGCCAGGACTGCAATCTGCTTTATGACAAAACAGATTCATTTATCTCCAAATAAATAAATTACTTTTGTGAACATTTAGAAACATTTGCATAATTAGGCTGTAAGATCTTAGCAGTCTTTTTCATAATAATTAAACTAATCTAATCTTGGACAGGATAAACAGACTTACTAGGATGAGTGCAGCCTTCAGGCAAGGAACTTACGGGATTCTACAGGAACTGTAAGGCTGATGATGTCTGTTAATTATGCAAGGCTTTACTCCCCAGTAATAGCGGCGTTTGTATTGCCTGAAGCTCAGATAACTACTCCCAGGCACATAAAACTAGACTCTACTTTTTTGACATTCTCTTAAAATAAAAACAAAGAGATACTTCAAAATGATTATATGCTTTCAAGGAGGAGGGCACTAGCTTCCTACGGATGGATCTGAAGCTGCATACAATTCGCCCATTATTCAGTCATGTCATCCTGATTATCTTCAGATCTAGAATTTTTTATACGACATACAGATGCACAGAGCTGAGGCTCAATGGAAGAATGGCAAATGATTGATTATATTTCAATCCACAGAACTTCCTAGAATACTAGATTTTAAAAATGAAGTTACTTTATTAAATAAGTCACCTCAAAGATTGCTCATTTTATTTCCAAATATAAAAAGATAATATGGTAAAAATAAAATAAAAATGAATGTTTTTAAAATTGTATATACTTTTTAACTAAGTAATCTTTTTACTAGGCAGGTTGGTCTATGTAGTAGTCTTAGTGTGGACTTAATTAGAGAGAAACATTTTCCACTTTGCTGTTCATAGATACCATATTTTCCTTAAAAATCAAAAGCTTAAAATGACCCATTACAGGTTAACAGATTAATTTTTATGAGTTAATTGACAAAATTGCATTTACAAACATGAGGACCATATCTTAGGCTTCCCCAAGTCCTCAGGACATCTGTTAAAACAACGCAGATGAGAAACACAGAACATAGTGTAGAATATAAGATTTTACTATGGACTTAAGTGGAGCACTCTCAAGGGGTGAGAGTGGACAATGGCCAAAAGCTTTGTGTTATTTCTAAAGTCTCTAAAACAGGCAGCAGTTCCTGAGGGACTTTGTACCACATAGGGGATTATGAGACCTGCATGGACAGACTCCTAAAAAGACAGGACAACTTCGAGTACTATCAAAGCTTCCTTCTATGCAGTAGTCAATTATGTACCTAGGGTACTGGACAGTCATTTGTTCCTCAACCCTCTGGATAGTTGAGGAAGTCATGTCTTTTTTGGGGCCAAAGACACATTCAGGTCCCATTTAATTTTTAAATGAGGAGAGAATTCATGTAGCTTACACTTCTGTGTCACAGTCCATCAGTGAGGGATGTCAGGGCAAGAACTCAAACAAGACCTAGTTTATATTTAACATTTTTAAAATTAAAATGTAATTACATGCTTTCCTCTTCTCTTTTATCTGTCCAATTCTTTCCTCATACCCCACTTTGAGTAGCAGAGTCCTCTTTTTCCCATCCTTGGATTTATAGACCATTCATTGATGAGGGAGGGATCCAGCCCTATGTATTTGATTTGAAGGACATTGAAGGCAGTAAAACCAAGGACAGAAGCTGCAAGACTGATGATTAGGACCTAGAGACTAAGAATGGAAAATAAATACCATGGACATTCTAGCTTGTGGAGATTGAGAAATATAAGGGAAAGAGAAGTAAACAATCAATTTATTGGTTTCCTACAATGGAACCATGAGCAATGATTACTTCTTGATTCTACAAAGTTTGTTAGTGATAACTTGGAATCTCATTAAAATAGATGTTAAATATTTTAGATTAGACTCACCTATTTAACTGTGAACATGACTTGAGCCAAAATGTCTTCTTGGTATGTTTTGCTTTTTTAAATTTCTCATCTAGCAAGCACAAGGTCCTGGGTTTGGTCCTCAGCTCCAGGGGAAAAAAAAAAGAATCAAGCCATCCTAAATTCCAACATGGACTGGGAAGGTGCTCTCCAGGCCCCATCCCTAACTAAGTGGCTATTGGCAGTTGATATCTGTTGGGAGAGAGAGAGAGAGAGAGAGAGAGAGAGAGAGAGAGAGAGAGAGAGAAAGAGACTCTTCTTTGGGCATGTGACCACTGTACCTTGTACATGCTCTAGTGGATATCCTCACACCCATGCACGCATGTGCCACAGCAATTAAACTTAATGGGTTATTAAAAGAAAGAAGGAGAAGGAGCAAGAGGAAGAGGAGAAAGAGGAGGAGGAGAAGAGGAAACAGAAGATAATATGAATCTTGGAGGGGAATCTGTTTAGAAAATAGGTGAGTGAATATGACTATTTTTGATTGTTTACATGTATGAAACACTGAAAGAATAATTTTAAATGTATGATTGTCAAATTTTAATTCAGCGTCTGCTTTGGGTAGATTAGGGTAATCAAAATTACCTATTACAGGGTAGGAGAGATGGCTTAGTGGTTAATTATGCACACTACTCTTGCAGAGAACCAGACAAGTTCCTAGGGTCCTAGTACCCACATCTGTAACTCCAGCTCCAGAAGGTCCAATATCCTTTCTGTTCCTTACACATTGGAATACATTTACAAGGTCTTTTACTCTTTACCAAACTCCAAAAGTTACGAATGGCCTTGTGAGAAGTAGAAAGCTATGCCAATATGTTGCTGGCTCTCTGTTATAATTTGGATTTTGCATGTCTGCTAAAGGCTTTTATGTTGAAGGCTAGATCTGCTTTCCATGTATTATAGGAGGTTGTAGAATCTTAGGAGATGGAGAAAGTAGAAGTAACTTAGGTAACTTGGAGAAGTTAGACTAATAATCCCCATGAGGGAGATAATGGAGATCTGATCCTTTTCTATAATTCCTTGATTTCTGGATGATATTTGGTGAGCAGCTTTTCCAATGTGTACTTCTGCCATGATGCACTATATTGTTACAGATACCCAGGTAACAAGGCCAGGTAACCTTGGGCTGAAATCTCTAGAGTTTTGAGTCAAAATGAGCCTTTCTTCTCTGTAAGTTGATTTTCTCAGATATTTTGTTACGGTGATAGAATATCGACTAGCCACCCTCTTTCTACTCCCCTTGTTTTCTTTAAATGGCTGTTCTTTATGTACTTCATGCTTTTTCTATGGATATAGCTCCTAGAAGGAAAGGCCTTCCTACTCCCCACTCAGATATCACCTTGCCTGGGACTACAGCTCTTCTACTACTTTCCATCTCTAGGAATTTTTACTCTTACCAATCTCTGGGTTGTTTTTCAGCCCAAATTAAGAGTTTTCCCTGTCCAGATTGAAAATGACTTGTATTTTGCTAAAATGTTATGAGATAGGGCATGCTGACTGAAGATTACATTACATTGAATAGGGCATTTTAGCCAAAATCATAAGTCCGTGAAAAGAATACCAGTGGCTATTTTGAAAGCTGGAGGCCATCAAAATGAACTAGGAAAATAAATTGCTCCAAATTCAAGGGGCCAAGTTGTTTAGTTTGGTATCTGGAAAACAGATTTGGGAATTTCCTTTAAGATGGTGCTGTTGTGATACAAAGACAGAGAAAGTATTTAAAACCTTTTTCACTACCAAATCAGAGTTCTAAGAGATGGATTCCATCCCATGCTCCACAACCTGAGAGAGTTTAAACTTAAGGAAACACCAACAGACAAGTCACTTCCAGAACAACACAAATCAGCAGGGAAAACATTAGTATTCTTGTGCAAAAACAGTATGGCCATTTGTATGAGAACACATGCAAGTCAGAACAGAGGTGAGGACAACATTGGAAAGTAGTTGAGAAACAGGTCATTACAATGCTGAATAGAAAAAGAGATTACAACCTACAAATAATCTAGTCTTTTTGTCCTATTTGTTTCAAATTGTATACCAGGTTATATCAATGAGAATCACATAGATGATTCTGGAAATGTACTAAACTCTCTCAGTGAGAAATCCATTGAACATTAAAAATATCACAAGCACAACAATGCTGTTGATGAATCGTTGCTCATTTCTTCAGAGGCTTTTGGTTAAGGGGCCCACCTTTCCATGACTTTTATTAAAACAGAATAAGGTGATGGCACATTGTGTATCAGGACAGCATTGCTTTAACAGCTTGGTGGTACTCTTTAGGAAACCCACTTTGGTATTTTATTTAAAGTCTGGAAAGAGGAAAGAGCACAGTGAGAATGACTCATGCATCATTTGGTTATCAAATTCTTCCTGTAATTCTAATTCTTCAATTATCAGACTTAAGTTCCAAGGCAGATACTTTATATTTGATTATTTTTAAGGATTATCTAAAAGGACCAGAGTTGTATATTTTTGGTTGTGAGCCTAGCCTTCAATGGCTGAGCCCTTTTACAATTTTTTTAATTTCTATTTTCTTTCTCTTTTGGTCTTCTTCCTCCCTCCTCCCCTCCTTCCTTTCCTCTATCCCTTCCTCCCTTCCTCCCTCCCTCCTACAGAACTGAAAAAGCAGGGCTCCTAGGGGCTCCTAGGGGCACAGGCCTGCAAGGGTCTGTGCATGTATGTTATGGGTGTGTAGCTTGGTGTTCTTGTGGTACTCCTAACAGTGGGAGTGGAGGGTGTCTCTGACTCTTTTGCCTGCTCTTGGGATCCTTTTCCTCCTACTGGGTTCCTTTGTCCAGCTTTGATATGAGGGTATGTGCCTAGTCTTGCTATGCCATGCTCCTTTGATATCTCTAGGAGGCTTGCTTATTTCTGAAGGGAAACAGAGGAGCAGTGGATCTGGGGGACAGGGTAGGCGGGGGGGGGACTGAGTGGAGAGGAGGGAGGGATGGGAGGGGAAGAGAGGAGGAATGGGAAGGAGGTGAGACTGCAGTTGAGATGTAATGTATGAGAGAGTAATAATAATGAAAAAGAATTGAAATGTCTTCTTGGTAGATTTTTCCTTTGGTAACTATGTAGTATCCTCTCCTTTCTCTTCTGAAGTTTGAAGTCTATTTTGTTAGATACTAAAATGGTTACACTATCTTGCTTCTTTGGTTCTTTTACTTGGAATATCTTTTTCCAATCCTTTACTCTGAGGTAATATCTATCCTTGATGTTGACTTGTGTTTCTTGGATGCAGCAAAAAGGATTGATCCTGTTTTTGTATCCATTATGTTAGTCTGTGTCTTCTTATTGAGGAATTGAGACCATTGACATTGAGGTATCTATTACCAATGATTGTTGATTCCTGTTATTTTTTTTGTTGTTCTTGTTGTTGTTTGTGGTGGTGGTAGTGGTAGAGGTGTGTGTGTGTGTGTGTGTGTGTGTGTGTGTGTGTGTGTGTGTGTGGTGCCTCCCTTCTTTTGATTTTGCTTGTTTGATATTATTTATTCCCTGTGTTTTCATAGGTACAGTTAACCTCCTTAGGTTGGAGTTTTCCTTCCATCTCCCTCTTCAGGGCTGTATTTATAGATAAATATTGCTTAAATTGGCTCTATCATGGAATATCTTATTTTCTCCATCTATGGTTTTTGAAAGTTTTGCAGGGTATATTAGTCTAGGCTGAAATCTGTCTCTTAGAATCTGCAGCACAACTGTTCAGGCCCTTCTGGCTTTTAGAGTCTCCATGAAGAAGTCAGGTGTAATTCTAGTTGATCTGCCTTTATGTGTTACTTGCTTCTTTTCCTTTTCAGCTTTTAACATTCTTTCCTTGTTCTGTACATTCAGTGTTTTGATTATTATGTGCTGTGGGGACTTTCATTTCTTATTCAATCTATTTAGTGTTCAGTATATTTCTTGTACCTTTCTAGGTATCTCCTTTAGTTTGGGAAAATTCTCTTCTATGATTTTGTTGAAAATATATTTTCAACGTTGACAGGGTTTCTTATCCTTCTTCTATTCCTGTTATTCTTAGATTTAGTCTTTTTACAATGTCCCACATTTCCTCGATGTTTTGTGTTAGGAGTTTTTTTTTTAATTTAACATTTTCTTTGACAGATATATCCATTTCTTCTATCATAACTTCAATGCCTGGGATTCTCTCTTCCATTTCTTATATTCCATTGGTGAGGCTTGCTTCTGTAGTTCCTGTCTAAATTCCTATTTTTTTTTATTTTCAAAAGAATTCCCTCAGTTCAGATTTTCTTCATTGATTCTACTTCCATCTTTTGATCTTGAACAGTTTTATTCATTTCCTTATACTGTGTTTTCCTGGATTTCTTTAAGAAATTTACTCATTTCCTCTTTAAGGACTTCCATCATCTTCATCCAGGCTGTTCTAAGGCCTTTTTTCTTGGTCTTCAACTATGTTGGAATACTCAGGGCTTGTGTGGTAGGATAGCTAGGTTGTAGTGGAGTCATGTTGTCATGGCTGTTATTGATTGTGTTTTTATGCTGGCATCTAGGCATCTGGGATTGGGATGATTAGAGATCTAGGTGCTGATATCTGATTTCTTTGTTGGGTAGTTGTTTGTCCTTGGTTCCTGTTTCCTCTCTGGATATTGGGAGAATGTGATGGCTGTTTGTTGCCTGGTAGGAGATTTTCTGTGGGCCTGTCTCCCTGGCCTGCTCTGCTGGTATGTTCCCAAGGAATGCCTGCTTGTGTTGGAGGTTGGGAAAATGGGATGAGTTGAGGAAGGAAGACTGGAGGAGAAAATCTTTGTGATCTGCTGGGGATGGGGTCAGGGAAGAAATAGAGACCACGGCAGGTGTTCTGCTTGAGAGCTGGGGATGAGGCTGAAGGGACTGGATTTCAGGAACAGAAGGAGAGATGAAGATCTGCAGTCAGCTTACCTCTTCCCTGCAGGAGTCAAGTATTTTCTTAATTGTATAGCCTACCTATTAACATTATTCCAAATTAAGTATTTTGAATTTATTTTAATAAATCCATTTAAAATTATTCACTAAATACATTTATGCACTGAACATTGCTTTGGTATTGGTAATACAACAAGTGAAACGGAAAACAAATCTTTTTTTCTCATAAACTTAAAGCAAGATAGATTGTTTTATGTAAGTTGCTTATATTCTACTGAGGAAATATCTTTTAGTAACCTAGTATGAACCAGCACCTTGCACATGGAGTACCAAGAAAGCGAGACACTAACAGGAGTGCCAGAGTCTCCTCCTTGGAGCCAGGTTAACCTGGATTTCTAGATAATCCTTTCAAGAGCCAGGCTGAGGTAGCAGTAGACTCTGTTGACCTATTTACTTACTGTCAGTGCTGAGGGGAAGGCAGAGCTGGGAAAACTGTGAGTAATCCTTTGGTGCTTCTCCTTCAAGAACTATAATGGCCTCCTTGAACACCGAAGACATTTTTGACCTTATGTAACGTGACCAAGAGAAGCACACCCTTGAGAGCCTTCTACCTCCTAAGACCATGGCTTAAAAGCTTTCTCCTATCCATTTCCCTTTCCAAGAGTTCAAACAAAATTCAATAAGTTGCCTTTGACGCTGGGTAGGCACCCGAGTCCTTTTTGCTAGATCATCCCACACTATTCTTAGGAAAGAATTTTATTTCATAATTCACTTCTGAAATTATAGATATTATAGTTTAGAAATGTCAAAAATATTGTTCAATGCACTGTCATTAAGAGTAAAAAATACATAGAGAATCTAAGTTTCTGACAATGGTTGAATTAATAAGTAATCTTGATGAAAATAATATATAATAGGAGCATTAAATTGTGCTCAGCATTACTTGTATTCAAAGCTGACACGGAATGCCCTGGTTGGATAGTTTCTAATTTGAGGAGTTTAGGCTGTATAAAAAAAAAAGTAGAAATGGCTAGATAGCAAAAATGAACTAGGTTGAAATTTCTACAGTGCCTAGAGATGCAAGGTATATACTGGAATGGACTATGGGCTGTAGGACTTCTAATGGGGTCCCTGGCAGCCCTGTTGTGCATCTATAAAAAATAGAAGATTAATTGTGAGTCTATTTGAATACTCTTCAAGGCTATAGATGTGTAAATTCTTGGCCAAATGAAGCAATAACTCAGAGTTGGAAGTGACAAGTGAGAAAACCAGGGTACAAAGATTTTTCTTGAAACAAAAAGAGTTTCAAAGGGTCCTTGATAAAGAATGGACTAATGAGTGGTGATGTCAACTGGGGAGTTATCAGGCTAGGGTGGAACTGTGTCAGTAGGTCAGTCCCTACTATATTATGCAAATATTCTTGTTCCTAGTCTAAAGGACATTGTGACTCTCAATTCCCTTAAAATTTATAGCCCCTAAATATAACCATAGAAACTATATGATTTCCTAATACCCTTACTCCACTGAACACCCCCTCCCACTTTTTGATGTATAAATTCATTTGTTTATTATCTTCTTCCCATAAACTCACGGCATAAGGAATGGGAAGCATAAGAATAGGGGTTGATTCTTCCCCTGACTGTGTAGGACCAATGTCTCTGCCATTATGAGGCCAAATAACTACATGGGGTGGGTGGCTGCTGCTCTGGTCCTGAATTTTAATGATGCAACAAGTTATGTGTCCAAGGTTTCTGTGGAACTCTCTTAGGTCAGTAAGGGACCTCTTTCTCCCCTTTCTCCATTAGAGAGTAAAATTTAAATACTCTGTAGTATGCTAGTAAGTACTTTACACAAGAAATAAAACTGTATCCATATTAGTGACAAATAACAATAGAATAAAATCAAGATTTTTTTGGAAAGTGTTCCTAATCTTACTGCCTAGTGATATTCTGTTAACATTTTTGATATTGTTTCTGATTCACTTGAAAATTTTTATTTATATGTGTATTAATATGTATCTGTGTGAGTGTATATGCAAGTACATGTGTGTGAGTAGTTGTGTGTCCACAGACAGAGTCCAGAACAGAGCATTACAGCTTTCAGTCCTGGAGTTAAAGTTGTGTATGGGACGCCTGGCTTTTTATGTGGGTAATGGCATCCAAGCTCTGGTTCTCATGATAAAGCAGCAAGTGTCCTTAACTAATGAGCAGGCTCTCACAGCTCCTGCTTCCTTTTTTTTTTTTTAAATTGTAATTCTTGCTTAAACCTTTGTAAACATACAATTTCATAATCTACTTTTTCAGACATTACAATAATATTTCTCTGTCTTTTTCAGACATTACAATAATATTTCTCTGTATCAATATTATAATCTAAAAGTTTAATAATTATCTTGCTTTAGAATTTACTCATTAATTTACCCATTGAGGGAAATTTAAATGGTTTCTGATTTTTTTCCTCTAAATGATTTTGTAATGAACAATTGTGTGTTTCAGATGCCTGAAAGCCACAGCAGACAAATTTCCATACATGCATACCATAATATCACATGAAATACTTCTCTTAGAATAGTGCATGATGAATTCATTGAAGTCTTTCAGACTTGAGAACCCATTATTATAGGGTAGATACACCAAATAAGTGAATAAAAATTCTATTTTATTTTAGCATGCATTCAGTTGATTACTACTGAGGATAGACTGTCATAAGATATTATTAGATATGTACATTGCCTTTGTATTTTTTTCCAGGGCTAAAGTCCAAACCTCAGGCTTTAAGCATGACGTATGCATGCACTAATACTGCACTCAAGCATCAGTTCATATTTCCCGTCTTGTTAGTTGTCAGATCATAGGACAATAAAGGAAATGAGAGAATGGGCTTTGAGGGAAAAAATGCCTGCACCATGGTTCTTCCATTCTGGTTTCGGTACTCATGATTGATTATTATTGTTGTTACTATGGTCTTACTGTTTTTCTGACTATTACCAGCCCAATTTTCTCCAGCTATCCTCTTGGCTGGGTGGGCAGTTGATTGATTTGTTACATCTTTTCTTTGGCTACTGCAGAAATAAAATTCTGTTTATGACCTTAACTTTCTCATGATTTCAACCATGACCTGAAAGAAAACAACTTTCTTCTTCTTTTTAAAACTGTACCAGAAGACAAACACTGCATTTTCTCTCTCATATGAGAAACATAGCTTCATTTTTTTTCCTTCTGTGTTGTTAGCATGGGGTAAAGATGGAAACTAGGAAGTTAGAAATGGGTCATTGGCAGGCAGATGCATTTAGGGAGGAGGGATAGTAGAATGCAGGCAAAATAAAAGCAGATGGGAAATATTAGGTGCCAAAGGGTTCAAGCAGGTAGTTGAGTAATGGGGATGTGGAAATGAGGGTTTAGGGAAAGATGTAACCAAAATGAAGTGTGCATGAAATAGCTATTTTGGAACCTATGATCTTGCAATCAAAGTAAAAAATTCAATAAACATATAGTGAAATGTATAATGTGAAAGAACATGGGGTGAATACAAGGAACTGAAGCTTTAAGTCTACTTAAAGGGACTATGGTGTATTAGCCAAAAGTCAGGGTTTATGATGAAACCTCCCAGGTTTGTAAGCTAATTAAAATATATTTTATCTTTTAAAAATGAGTTTGATATAAGTATCCCTACATTAATAAATAGTGGTCCACCTAGAAAGAAATGGATTATTAAATGAAAATCTCCGTGGCAGGCAAAGGTGACTTCTATATAAGTTATTTTTCAGAGAGTCACCAGTGACAACCACAATAATACAGGCTATTGCCAGTGCTCTTGGTTGCCAACCATAGCCACCCAGTAAGTGTATTTCTGAGGAAACTATCCACTTTGGGTCATAGGACATAGAGAACTATGTCTTGAACTGCTTGCTAGCTTCCATAGTACTGGAAGATACTAACTAAGTGAGCTGTTGGGTGAGAAAGGACAATAATATTCCTATTCAGCACTGGATTTTGCATGCTACGATACTGACTTGCTAGGCAAGAGGTGCTCACTTGTGCAGAAGTGTCAGGGCTGCTTACAGGGGTATGCAACCACTCTCTTGATTGGATGGAGTCTTATCCACAGAATGATGTTACTGCCTGGTACTGTAAACAGGGTGAAAATCCACCACAATAGGGGATTCTATTTTTTATAGGTTGTCTTTATTCTTATAAGTGGCCATGTTATCTGGGATGTCTCCATCAAATGCCTCTCCTCAGGGCTCAGGGAACCTGCAGAAGAGGAAGCTGAAGAGTGTAACATAACAGCCAAAGGGGATGGAGGATACAAAGGCAACAAGGCCCTCTAAATCAACATGTGCAAAGCTCATATGAACTTGCAGAAACTGAGGCACCACACACAGAGCCCCACGGGTATGCACCAGGTCCTCTTCCCCACCTCCCCCCACACACTACAGTTTAGTGTTTTTACGGGATTCCTAAATATGTGAATGAGTGGGTCTTATTCTTGTGCCTTCTCCTTTGCACAGAAAGAGTTCTTTTCTTTCTGTTTGCTTGTTTTGTCCAATTATCATGTGTCAGTTTTTGTTTTATCTTATTATACTTTATTTTATTATTCTCCCTTAGAAGCCTGTTTGTTTCTAATGACAAAAAGGGGGTGAATCAAGATGGGAGGGGAGATAGGAACTGGGAGGAGTAGAGGGAGGGGAAACCATAATCAGAATATATTTATGTGAGAAAAATAATTCATTTTTCAATAAAGAAATGAACAAAGTGGGCAAGGAACTATGGAAGCTGAGCAGAATTATGAGAAATGACTAATTTTGGAAAAACCCAATTCTGCCATAGAAATAGAGAAAAGGACATCAAAAGAAAAATAAAATGAGTCCCAAGTGCCCCAGAAAACATGCCAGCACCAACTGTGCTTTGGTCAAGAGTGCACACTCCAGGCTGGTTGGAAAGGAAAGCTAACAAGAATGAGGCTTTGTTCTTATCGAGGTAATGGGGTGCACCATGTAAATGTCACTGTCTTCCATGTGCACATGGGGGGCTTGGAGTAAATCCGGAGTTCTCTTCCGAACTCTGGATCACAATGGGCTGATGGGTACTGGCAGACACTGCTGAAGATTCTCTGCTGGGAGAAAAATCCACTGAAGAAAGATCTGCAGGCAGGGAGTGCAGAGACATGGGACTTCCCAGTGGGGATTCAGCAAACATGTCTGCACCAAAGAAGGCAGCATCAAAGCTGGTCTGTAATCTAGTTATGCCACTCTTGGTCATATTTCCAAAGAACTCTATGCATGTATGAAATTTTCAAAAAATATTCTTAATTATTTCTTTTATTTTTTTGAGATTATGATAGAATTACATCATTCCTCTTTCCTTTTCTTACTTCCTAGCCCTCCCATATAGCCCTCCTTGCTTCCTTTCAAATTATAATCTTTTCTTTTTTCATTAAAGAAAGAAAAATGGCTATTAAATATATAGAAAGTGTTCATCATCACTAGCAACTAGAAAAATGCAAATCAAAACAACCTTGGTATTTCAAAACTATTTCCAAATAATTTCTTCTATTTTTTGAGATCATAGTATTATTGCATCATTTCCCCTTCCTTTCCTCCCTCAAACCTTTCATATACCCCTCCTTTCTCTCTTTACATTAATGGCCTCCTTTTTTGACTAATTGTTGTTGCATATAAAAATATATATTGCACTTCCCCATGGGAGGCCTTAACCTTCTTGTAGGAGGGAATGAGGAGTGGGTTGGGAAGGGGAGGCTGGAGGAGCAGGGAAAAGGAAGAGGGGGATCTTTGGTATGTAAAATGAATAAAAAAGTTTTAATTAAAAAATTCTGTAATAACTAAAAAAAATGTATATTCCTGAATTCTTTGGTCTTTTAAACACTGTTGAGACTGTAATAGACTATGGTGACTTTTGAAGTTGGACTAAATGCATGTTGCATTATGATATTGTTACAAGTTTATGGGGGCCAATGAGTGGAGTGTGGTAGTTTGAATGTAATTGGCCCTCATAATCTCATAAGGAGTGGCAATATTAGGAGATGTGGCTTTGTTGGAGCGAGTGTGGCCTTATTAGAGGAATATTGGGGTGGACTTTGAGGTTTCCTATGCTCAGGATGCTGCCTAGTGTCTGAGTTGCCTACCTGTTACCTGCAAGATGTAGGACTCCCAGCTACTACTCCAACACCATGTCTGCCTGAATGCTGTCATGTTCCCTGCCATGATGATAATGGACTGAACCTCTGAGAGATAAGTGTGCCACCCCAATTAAATGTTTTCTTTATAAGAGCTGTCATGGTTATGGTGTCTCTTCATAGCAATAAAAACCATAGCTAAGACAGAATAAAGTTCAGGAAGAGAGGATAGAAAGAATTTAAGAACCAGAAGATGAAGAAAAGCTTTCTAAAATTATGTCTTCTGGACATGACAAGGAAGTCACACTCATGATCACCTAGTAATTGTTATATATGCATAAGATAGAGTTTACCAACAACCACATGCCATCATAGATGAAGGAGGGGTCCATTCCTAACAAAGTGCTATTTGCACTTAGTCACTGCTGGTGAAGGGCGAGTCATTCTTCCTTAGTGGTATAGCTACTGATAAATTGGCCATGCTCCAATAAATCGAATCATCTTCAAGCTCATGCAAGCAACCCTAGTATAATTCAGGCAATCAGGAAAAAACAAACTAATAAACAACAACAAAAACATCAATGCATGAGGGAAATTGTTAAGAAGAAAGGATTTAGCAAGAATGGGAGGGGGATAAGAGTCTAATGGGGATGTGCTGGACAGTTTTATGCCAACTTGACATAAGCTAAAATTGTTGGAGAGGAGGGAACCTCAGTTAAGAAAATGACTCCAAACATATCAAGCCAATCAACTGTCTCACCTATTCAGAGGGCCTGATCCAGTTGGGGGCCCTCAGCCTTTGGTTCAGTCCAGGCAGTGGGACCGGGTCCTGTGCTCAGTGCATGAATTGGCTGTTTGAAACCTGGGGCTTAGCAGAGATGCTTGGCTCAGCCTGGGAGGAGGGGACTAGACCTGCCTGGACTGAGTCCACCAGGTTGATCCTCGGGGGAGTCTTTGCCCTGGAGGAGATGGGAATGGGGGGTGGGCTAAGGGGAAGGGGAACGGGGCGGGAGGGGGGAGAACAAGGGAATCCATGGCTGATATGTAAAATTAAATTATATTGTAAAAATAAAATAAATTCAAAAAAAAGGAAAGAAAATGCCTCCATAAGATTGGGCTATAGGCAAACCTATAGGGCATTGTCTTAATTGGTGATTAATGGGGGAGGGCCCAGCCCATTGTGGGTGGTGTCATCCCTAGGCTGGTATTCTTGGATTCTGTAAGAAAGCAGGCTGAGCAAGCCATGGAAAGCAAACCAGTAAGCAGCACCCTTCCCATGGCTTCTGCATCAGCTCCTGCCTCCAGGTTTCTGCCCTGTTTGAGTTCCTGTCTTGAACTCCTTTGATGATGAACAGTGATATAAAAGTGTAAACCAAATAAACCCTTTCCTCCCCAATTTGCTTTTGGTCATGGTGTTTGTTCATAGCAATAGTAACCCTAACTAAAACAGAGGATGAGTACAATTCAAATACATTAGATACATGCATGCAATTGCCAAAGAACAAATGTAAACAAAACTAAACAAACCCCAAATCCCCAAATCCCAAACAACAGCTCATACTATTCTTTAGAATTGGTATGAAAAGCCCCTAAAAGGTATTTTAAAAATAGTACACATTCCTTTAATACCCTAACCACTGGATTTTAAAGCTATGTCTACTAGGTTTTGCAACACAACCAGGAGCCCTAATAATAAAACACAGCTTTCATATTATTGGGAGTTGGCTGGATTTTTCTTCTGGTCTGGACAGTTTGAGGTGGGATTAGATAGATGACCTAGGTCTCAACAGGAATGAACAACCACCATGATGGGTCCCCAACATATTCTTTCCTTCTATAGTAGGCTACTGTGGGTTCTACAATCTCCAGCAAACAAAAATAAGGCAGTTGTCTCATAACTCTCATTGACCAGACTGAATTATATGGCCAAGCTCAACTACAGGGGCTTTGAACTAACTCATAAATCTAGGAATGACCAGGAAAAATTTGTGAACCATATGCACACATACATGCACACACACACATCTTTAATTTACATGAACTATGAATTACATGGTTTAAGTGAACATGTAAAAATCTCTATCAGATAGTTCACTGGAGCAAAAAACAGGAAGGTTTTAGACAATCATCTAATTCACATGAGTGAACACAACTGATTCTCAAGCTAATGGGACTGGGACCTTTGTGTGTTCATCTAAGAGCTAAATCTGGCCCACTGTGCATGCCACTCATTGCCTTTATTTACATTATAAATTACCACACTTTTGTCTGCCTACTCTAACATCATTCTTATTATGTCTATTATTTTAATATAATGTGTTAAAACTGAATTAGCAAATGAATTACTGCAGCATTATTCATAAAACCTGACTTGTTTGACCTCAATCTCTAGAAGCAGAGGGATTTGTAATTGACAAAACCTCCATCTACATACTATGATATATGCAGTCTTTTTTAATTGTACATAAGATTCTGCTATAATTGCTGTGGACAGAATTTTTTCCTTAATTCTACTCATTCCTCATGACAGAGTCTGAGTCATACTTAGGACTTCGGGGACTTCTTTTGAAGGTTTGTTTAAAGTGATACATTTTAAGACAGATTCCCATAAGATTACCACAGCACATCTATATGCAAGGATTAAAAATATTTCCTTAATTGGTTACATTATAAAGCTATTTGTAATTTATATCATATATTTACAAAAGCAATTCAGTTTATTGTCCTTCTGTTAGTTCTTATACATATACGTTGGAAACTCCCCAGAGCAAGGACTACATTTTTTATGTCATTGCATTTCTTCTCATGCCAACCAGTGAAGTCAGAGCCTAGAATAGTTTTTGAAGGAAACAAGGCATGTCATGTCCCTAAAGTTTCCATAGTTGTCACAAACTGGACAGATTTAAAATAATATCAGAAACACACTGTCCCACGATTATGGAGATTCACAGCCCAAAACTAAGATGTTAGGGCCTGTGTTCCCTCTGAGACATGGTGGGAAATTCTAACCTTGCTTCTATCTGACTTTCACTGATTCTACACTCTTCTTGATGTTACTTGGCTTCCAGTTGAATAACCCCAGTCTCTGTTTTCCCCAACAGAGAACACAATCTGTGAATCTCTTTGACGTCACATAACTAGCCATCCTTTCCTGTCAGGACTCCAGTCATATTGATTAGTGTCCATCTAGTCCTGTATGAGCTCATCTTAACTATGTATAGAGGGGCTTATTTCCATTCTTAGTGACAGAGGTCAGGACCTCAGTGCCTCTTTTCAGGAAGCACACAATTCAGCCACATTAGTGGGTCCTTAACAAGTGTTTGTGAAATAATAAAAAAGAAGGCATTCTATTAGCATTTTCAGTGAATAAGTGAGGAAATGGCATTACCAGGAAAGTAATGTGCAGAGTTCAACTTACTTAAGAAATCCACAAAGATATTCAGTCTCAGTAGTGACAAAGATATGTACATTAATGCTACTATAAGGTCCAGAGTTTCAAGACACTGCAAGAAGGCTACAAAATCCTACAGACCCCCATTTTCATGCTTTTTGTACCTACAAGGATAGGGCATTGTGTTCTTCCCCCCCTATAGTGTCTCACAATGCTTTCCACACCACCCTGTACTTTTCTCACATAAAACCTTTTTACAGTTGTGATTTTCACGTTTATTTGTTGGATATTTGACTAATGGCACAAGCTCCAAGAAGACTTTATCTGTTTATTCTTTTTGTGTGCTACAGGGTAACACAAGGCACATAATAGTTACCTGCTGATTGACAGGCTGAATGATTAAATAAGTTAGTCAAATGGGCTGAAGTTCACTCTGACCTCTTGTGGAAATTATTTATTTTTAAGTTTGTTGTAAACTGACATATTGATATATGTATATATATATATATCATTGTATTGTAAATACACACTATCACATTACTAAAATGTTTGTAGAAAGCAACGGCTATGCTTCTTCCTGAGGCATGGGCTCTGTTCTCTGCATTTACTCTTCTGTCTTGTAGTTCAAGCTGTCACTTCCTGTATGACCTTGGTCCTTCACTCAATAAATATTTTCTGAGAGTCAAAAATTACTTATATAAACATGATCGCAAGGACAATGTTTACTTATGCAAAGAGTATTTCAAGTACTTTGTAAGTACTCGATTGTATATAAACATTTGGTGTGCTAATTGCAATTAGTAATTATCTACTTACTATATGCATTCTTTCTTATAGAATCATTTAAGTGATCCTACTTTAAGTTCGTATGTTCACTGAAAAAAGCTAAGATACACATATATATTTTATATTGGTTTTTAGTATGTTGTCTTGTCTTCTTCACATTTGGTCCATGTTTATATTTCCTATATACCATGAAGTTTAACAGGATAATACACACACACACACACACACACACACACACACACACACACACACACCTGAGACAGAGTAACACTAATTATTTCTCTTCAATTCCAGTAAATTATATTCTCCTTAGAATTTATGAAATCACTTTCTTAATCCATGCTGTTAAAAATGAATTAACTTGTTGTGGTATTTTAGTGAATATCTAATTATTTAATTATCTCCATTATGTGAATAAAGCTATGGTGAATTCCCTTCTTAGTATCATCATGTTCCTCCTTGGGGATAAGACACATTTGGATGTATAGCTCTTTCTTACATATACATTCACATATCACATCATTGTGATGTATCACAAAACAATTTTAATTAAAATTATTGAGAATATGTGGCTGTTGTTTTTAAAATTATCTTCTTCTGAGCATGTTATAAAATGTTCACGTGCATATTCTATTGGGAGGCCCAGTAAGTGTTAGCTTTCAGTCATTTTCCTGATACCATGCAAGAGTTCATCTCTAGTCTCTAGCTGAGCTCTTGTGGGAATAGAAATACCATGCTCTTGGCTTGACATTAGTGCTATTTCTAAATGTTACCATGGTGATCACCTATGCAGCATCATTAACCCTTCTCACAACAGCTCAATTTGAGATTCAAGTTTCACATTTCCATGATTAGGGGAGGATAATTATTTCATTACTCCAGGGAAGAAGATTTAGGAGGTAAATAGCTCTTCATTAAATCTTAAACGATCCTAGTCTTTTTAGGCCACAGAAGTGCCAAATATTAAAGTGATGAAATTTAAAAGAGTAAAACATGACTGGGAATTAAAAAAATATTTTTTATAGTATAACTATAAATATTTTTTCTCTAGTGAAAATATCCTACATAAAATGCTACTATATCATCTCACTAATTCATTACTTAAAATGATTTTCTTGTAAAATAAATGACTGGAAAGTTTGAGTATATATTTGGGTAGAAGGGCTTGTAAAAGGTTTTGTTTTTGTTTTTGTTTAGTTAACTGACCAGGCTTGGAAGGAGATAGTGTCATATACTATATGTAATATATTTTTCTATGCTTCTAAATAAGACTATAATTTTAAAAGAAAGGATTTTCATTGTGATTGCTTTATAAAGAATTATTTCTTTTATATGGTATTGGTGTTTGAAGATAATATAGTTGAAAATAAATAGTAATGTGTAATGTTCTCAAAGTATACTTGATTTTTTATAAAATTCCATAAGACAGCAGTGAATTAATGATACTTGGGATATATTTTAAATATAGAAGCATACTATTGCCCACACAGCCTTAGTGAACTGTGGGGCTACCCCCAGAGCACAAGGAGGGTGTGGTAATTCAACTGCTCTGTCCATATCCTGACTCTCCTGGGAGTGACCAGGAAGATTTTAGGTTAAACATAGCTGGCTTATCCATACTGCATGTTTTGTAGGTTATGCCCATTAGAAGACAAGTATTTCTAGCTACTATTAGGGTCATTCTCACGTATTTTCTTCTTGCCTTCTTATGTGTTTCCTAAGAAAAAAGGCCTATTGAAAGTTTCAAAAGAGAATTAAAGATATATGAAGTAAAGATGACTATACCTGTGATAGAAGAGTGAATTTGAGTATCACTGATGCAATTTTGTCATTTCTAAGAGCTCAACCATTGGCTCTGTGTATGAATGGAAAAGAAGGAAGAGGCCAGTCATTATAATTTTTCCATAAGAAAAGAAGCCTGTTTTAAACCCCTTTCCCATTCCTGGATCTTTAATACAACACAGCTCCTTTCGATTGACAGGATCTTTTTTCTTTTAGTTTAGTGGAAGCGAAATTAGTTCAGAATTGATTGTTGGGAGGCTTACTGATTAAGTAATTAATTAATTAAAATTTATTCATTCATTCATAAACCTCTGGAGAAAAGAGATTGGAAGGTGAAGAGGCTCAGAGTGGCTGCAGTCTACAGTGCCTCTTAGCTTGTTATTTCTATCAAATGTATCACAGTCTCTCCTAAGGTGTCCTCATTTGAACAGTTCTTAGAAAATAAAGACTGAGATACAAATGTACAGTCAAGAGCTGTTTGCTTCCAACCAATTGGCTTGAGCAGTGGAAACTGAACAGACACTACATTTTAAAAGCAAATCCCATATTTTAACATCAATGGACTCCATGAGGAAACTTTCCTGAGTAAATCATGGGGCCTCTGTGTCAGGGTTTATTCGAGTTAGTTTCAATGTACATGGGTGTGATAAGTTAAATTTTGCTGCATAGGAAGAAACGCCAGCATTTTAACAGAGCAAAATTTATTTCTCACTAAGGCAAAGTCCTTTGGAGGATCATGGTGATACTTGGAGTACTTCGGGTCCCTGTATGGACTTGCAGCTAGTCTGTTTTCTTCCAGGAGTGCTGTGAAGGTATGTGTGTGTGTGTGTGTGTGTGTGTGTGTGTGTGTGTGTGTGTGTGAGAGAGAGAGACAGAGAGAGAGAGAGAGAGACAGAGAGAGAGAGAGAGAGACAGAGAGACAGAGACAGAGAGAGAGACAGAGAGAGAAAGAGAGAGAGAGAGAGAGAGAGAGAGAGAGAGAGAGAGAGAGAGAGATCAGGGTTTAAATTGGTTCAGAATTGAAGTGCATGGGTCACTTACATGCACATCTCATTATACAGAGGCTCAAACCCATGATTCATCTATAGTGATAGCTTACAACCCGAGAAGGAAATCAGACCTGACAATCAGAAAACTTGTATGAGTATAAAAAATGGAGAAGAAATAATTAAGAAAATGGAAGTATTTAAGCCTGATCAAGGCATGCATTTAGACAAATGTTAAAAACATTTTAGGAGTTGGAGGCTTGGCTCAGTGCCCAAGAGTACCTTTGCTTGCAGAGGATGCAGGTTCAATTCCAATCACCCACATGGTGGCTCACCATTATTTATAACTCTAGATTGAGGAGATCTGATACCCTCTTCTGATCTCCATGGGCATCAGGCATGGATGCAGTGCACATACTCACACTCAGGAAAACACTCATAAAATAAGTAAATTAATTAATCAAAAATTTTATTATCTATGACAGAATATCTTGCTGTACCATACTTGTGAAGGATGTCACATACAGTGGCACAAAGAAATGGCTCCCCGGAAAATACACCAAGGGCAAGCTCATTGCTTTTCAGTTTGAAAATGAAAGGGACAAGAATACAGCAATGATTTTAAATAAAGACATCACAATTGCCTACTTCAAAATTTTAAACTCTAGCAAGTAACTTTATGTCTACCAAACAAAATGCCACAAGAAACTGAACTCTGACACTTGCCATTCATTCAGTGAGAGTGGATTAATGCTTCATCGGAGTCCATGAGCAGAAGGATGTACTTAAATGTTTTCTTAGTTTTGCTTTGTGCTAATGACTGTACCAGCTATCTTAATTAATTGCTTAAAATCTGTTAATAACCATGTCATCATAGACCATCATGTAAATGAGCTTCAAAAAGTAAAATCTGAAGAGCGATCTTGCCATTCATTTATGTGAACTAATTATAATGGAGGATTCATTCTCACAGCAGGTGAAAACTGAGAAAAAGCATACTTTTGCATGAAAGCAAAACATTTTGGATTTTGGCATAAAAAGTTTGAGAAGAAATTGAGAGCTTCCCTTTTTTTCTGTAAGGCTGAATATTTTAGGTTTGTCATATTACTTAAGTTATATTTTAAATGGAATATTTGTGAAAAAGAACACTTCCTGTTTTCTCAGGTATTATGTTCCTTCTCAGGTCTTTGATGGGCTTGTAGACTAGATAGTTACAGTTATAATCCTCTCATATCTTAGTTAAGAACACTTCAGATGCTAAAGTTAGATTTTTTTTTTTTAGAATAGAACAGCTATTGGAACAATCTCTGTAGTACACCATTTACCTATGTTCTGGACATCTCTGGATTTTAGTATGTGTCTCTTGTTTGATGTTGTTCTTGCTGGTTGTATTTCTTTTTTTGTTTAGGTTATTACCTTTCCCCTCTCCTGGACAATACTTGATAATCGTTCCTATTGTATGTAGTTTTATACTAGGTTAGAACTTTCTTATTTGGACAAAAGGGGAAGATGTAGTGGATATCTGTTCTATGACCCTGAAGTGCAGCTCTAGAGATGTAGCAGATAACTGCTTTATCTGCCTATGACCTTGAAGTACATGCCCCTGGGGGGTGGTCTCTTGGCTACCCTTAAGACCTGAGATGCATGCACATAGGCAGTCTCTCTTTGCTCCCTCATGGGACTTGGATGCTGGGACAGTCTCAGGTGCAGAAGAACAGTGTGGGACTGTATCTCACTTTTTTCAGGACCCTGCGGGAATTCCTCTGTTCTGTCTTGTGAGTTTTCCTTTCTTAATAAGTCCCTTTGCCCTTTAAGCAGACTCCGTGGATTTTTCACATTATTTGGTTGGGAGAGAAAATCCTGTTTGGGAAAATTGGTTTGCCCTACCATGCTAAAAGTGTTTAAGAATGCTTCACCTTGGTAAAGGAGGGGTCGTAGTTAGAAATTTGAGGAAATCCAAGTAAGAAGGAACCTTAAAACTTTTTAGAATCAAGTGATGTTCTAAAAAGGCTGCATGTAGTGAATTTGCATCTTCTGTATTTTTTTTTTACTTTTTAATTCTTTGAAAATTTCATACATGTATACAACATATCTTGATCTTATCCAGTTTCACTCCAGCATCCCCCCTCCCCACCAAGGACACTCGTCACATCTCTTTCTCAACTTCGTGACCTCTTGTTTGTTTATAAACCAATTAGTCCTGTTAGTGCCGTCTATATGCTCATGCCTGTGAGGTCATCCACTGGGACATGGGGAACCTACCAGTGGACACGCATCCAAAGACAAATGATGCTCCTTCCTCAACACTGGGAATATTGTTATTCCCATGCTCCTTAATCCATGATGTTTTTTTCCCTTTTTTATTATTAAGAAATTTTCTATTCATTTTACATACCAATCACAGATCCCCACTCCTCCCTCTTCACGCCCCCCAGCCTTCCCCCTCTTCCCCTATTCCCACCTCTTCCAAGTCAAGGTCTCCCATGGAGAGTCAGCAGAGCCTGGTACATTCAGTGGAGGCAGGTCCAAGCCCCTACCCCATGCTCCAAGGCTGCTCAAGGTCTCACACCTTAGGCACTAGGCTACAAAAAGCCCACTCATGCACCAGGGACAGATCCCGATCCACCTGCCTGCCCCCCCCAAACAGTTGAAGCTAAACAATTCTCATGTATCCAGAAAGCTAGTTCAGTCCTATGGGTGCTCCAGAGCTATTGGTCCACAGTTCATGGGTTTCCACTAGTTTGGCTGGCCATCTCTGTATGTTTTCCCATCATGATCTTGATGTCCCTTGCTTATAGAATTCTTCCTCTCTCTTATCAATTGGACTCCTGGAGCTTGGCCTGGAGGGACACATAGATAGCCCAGTGAAGGAGAAATAGATGAGATCTACATGGGCAAACTAGGGATGAGGTGGGTAATGGAGGGCAAGGAATGGGGGATGAGAACATAAGGAAATGGGAGGTTCGAGCTGGAACAGAAACAGAGTGGAAGAGCAAGGAAAGAGATACCATGATAAATGTAGACATCATGGGAATAGGGAGAAACAGGGTGCTAGGGAAGTTCCCAGGAATCCACAAGGATGACCCCATCTCAGACTACTAGCAATAGTCAAGAGGGTGCCTGAACTGACCTACTTCGGTAATCTGATTAGTGAATACCCTAACTGTCATCATAGAGCCTTCATCCAGTGACTGATGGAAGCAGATGCAGAGATTCCATGCTGGAGTTTTAACTGGCTTGATCTTGTGCAGGTTTTATGTTGGTAACTACAGCTGCTGTGAGGTCATATTGCCACAACTATATCATTTCCAGGGGACAAAATTTCACAGAACTCCTTCCTACTCTCTGGCTCTTATATTCTTTCAGACACATCTTCCTCAGTGCTCCATCTGCCTTTGGCATGGTACGCAACATAAATCTATGTACCCAAACACAAATATTTAGCAGTCCAGGCATCAATAAGTTGTCCCCTAGGGTCCATGATTCCCCTAGTTGTGGGTTTTACTCCTGTTTATAGTTCTAGGAATGGATTTTTTCCTTGTGAAATAGGCCTCAATTCCAATCAAGAGAGTGGTTGACTACCCCCCAAAAGCAGTCTTATGGGCACATCTTCCTTGGCAGGTCAGTATTGTAGCAAGCAGGGTTCAGTGTTATATAAGATGATTAATGTCTTTTATCTTTCAACAACCTGCTTAGCCCCTTCTGGCACTATGAGAACTGGCCATCAGGGAACTTTGGCCATTAGTTCAACACTGGTTTCTTTATATCCTTTATCCAAAGCGTGTTGTGTCTTCCAAGATAAGGTATATTTTAATTCATTTTCTGTTGCTGTGATAAACAAGACTAAAAGCAAGTTTGGAGGAAAGGACTTATTTCTTCTTACAACTCTCCATCATTGGGACAAGTTAGGGCAGGAACTGAATCAGGAACTTGGAGGCAGGTACTAGAGCAGAGACCACAAAGAAGCACAGCTTACTGGCCTGCTTGGTGTAATTTCTTCTATAACCCAGGACCATCAGTGCTCAGCCGTGGCACTGCCCACAACAATCTTGGTCCTCCTTCTCAGTGGTCCTCCCACATCGATCTTGCCTACAGGCTAATCTAACGGAAACATTTTCTAAACTGAAGTCTCCTCTTCCCAAGTGATACTGGCTTGAGTTTAGTTGACAAACACTAACCAGGACAAGGTCTTATCATGTCACTCTAGTGAGCAACCAAGAGCAACAGCAATAGTCTGTATTCTTTTGGGTAGCACTGGAGTCAATAACTTGTGGAGAGGTAACCTGGGCCTAGCACTGAGATTTTCATTTAATAACCCACACTTTCTGGGAACAGTATTATTTTATAAAATAGAATACCTCTATTTCAGCTCTTTTTAAATTTATTTTTAAATTAGCTTTCAAAGTAGTGGTGTTTCATAAAACTTTTCATACATCCCGGATTACCAACCCCTTATTCCTCCTTTCTTCTGCCCTATCTCAACTTCACATCCTTCTCAACTTCAACCTTCAGCTTTCTGTTTGTTCACATCATATATGTTCTACTACCCCCTTTTGTTACATTTTTTTTTTTTAAATTTGGATTCCAAAACGATAGGTTCAAAAGTAGCGTCTTCATGTACAATGTTGAGACTGAGAAGGACTGTGGGGACTTTAAAAGTTGGATTAATTGTATTTTTTTCTCATTATGATATGGCTAAAAGCCTATGGGAGCCAGAGAGTGAAATGTGGTAGTTTGAATGAGAATGCCCCTGCTTCCCACCCCCGCCCCTACCCACCCCACCTCTCCCCACCAACCCCTGTCCATATATTTGAATCCTTAGTCCTCATTTGGTAGAACTGTTTAGGAAGGATTAGGAGGCATGGCCTTGTTGGAGGAAGTGTGTCATTGGGGGCGGGCTTTTAGGTTTCAAAAGCCCACACCAGGCCCCAGCCCCACCCCTTCTCTAGTCTCTGCAACTTGAGGATTGGAAGTCAACTTTTAACTACTACTTCAGTGCATGCTGGCCTGTCTGCCTGTTGCCATGCTTTCCACCATTATGATCAGGGACTAACCCTCTGAAACTATAAGCAAGCCCCCAATTAAACGCTTCCTTTTTTGGTCATGATGTCTCTTCACAGCAGTGGAGCAGTAATTAAGACACTGCATGAGAAAAGTTTCACAGTCATAACAAATGGAAGAAAAAAATGATAACTTAGCTATTTATTTATTTATTTATTTATTTATTTATTTATTTATTTATTCTCTTTTGATTCTTTTATTGACAATCTGGGTGCCACCAGAGACACAGTCTTCAGATATTTCTTAATGTGCTTCACAGAAAAAGAAAGATTGCTCTGCAAAGGTCTGACTTCCATTCTTTGGACATCCACTTTTTATCCTACTATTCATGCTCACACAACACAGGCTGTGATTCATGTTCACACACTGTGGATGTTCTTTACAGAGTACGTATAAAACACATAAAAGTTTGTCAAAGGAAAATGCATGAATTTTTAGTCTGAATGTTCTGACTTTGGATGGGCAGCAAAGTAGGAGAATATGAAAAATCATAAGGCACAGGTCATTTCTTTATTTTTAGTAAAGTACTAGTAGAGATGTTACTACCATTATGGTAAACATGATCTTCCCTTTATTTTGATTTCAGCAAATGAACATTTGGGGAAAACCTAGATTTATGAATAATTTTATTCAACCCAAACATATGTTTCATAGAAAGATAATTTAAAAAATTTTTTTCATTAAGAAATTTTTTATTCATTTTTTATACCAATCACAGATCCCCCTCTTCACTCCTCCTGCCCCTCTAGCCTCCCCCTGAACTGGCATTCCCTCCTACAAGAAGGTAAGGCCTCCCATGGGGAGTCAGCAGGTTTTTTAAGAAAAAAAGTTTATAAATAAAGTGGATGACATTTGGGAGGTTTTCTAATGTCTTAATAGACTCATTCAAGAATTATTTAATCTATAGGTGAATGGACATGTATTAATTTGCTACTTAATTATATTAATATTTCTAATTTACATGATAATATGTGTGTTTGTGGCTAGTAGAAAAGATAAGTTCAGATGTGAAAGTTTTAGGTTCTTATATGTCACTAGATGAGTTTAGACTGCAGCCGGTGAACATCAGCAAATCCATTTGAACACTTTTTCAGATGGATTCTAAACATCACTGCTCCTCAGCATCTGCTTCCAACCAGCATTACTATCCCCTGGGTTCCTTCTTAATTAATTAACACATTCTAGTACTGTTTATTATACATACGTGGATCATTTTTTAATTTTTGAAAGTGATGCTTTGATCTCTATCATTTTTATGATATTTCATAGAGCTTTCTAAATACAGGATTAGAAGTTAGGATGGAGATAAACATCTTTCCAAAGTGGATGGAGTAAATTCTGTTATTAATTCTTTTAACTGATCACAGTTGTTCATATGGTAGCAGAAAGGAGGCAGAGAACACAGCTTGGAACAGGTGTCAGTACTATCTTCTAAGGCATGTTACTAGTTACTTGTATCCTCTACCAAGAATTTTGAAAAATAAAAAAGAAATAGGGCCCATGTACTGTGGACTGGTGGCTGTGGAGCCCCCATGGGACTGGACTAGGCCCTCTGGATGTGGAGGACGGTTGTTTGGCTCGAACTGTTTGGGGGGCACCCAGGCAGGGGGATTGGGATCTGTCCCTGGTCTATGGGCAGGCTTCTGGAACCCGGTGCCTGTGGTGTGGCACCTTGCACAGTCTTGGTGCAGTGGGAAGGGGCTTGGACCTGCCTAGACTCAGTGTACCGGGCTCTGCTGACTCCCCATGGGAGACTTCGATTTGGGGGATGTGGGGATGCGGGGTGGCTTGGGAGGGAGGAATGGGGGGGAGGGAGGGAGGAGGGGGGAATCTGTGGGTGGTATGTGGATTGAGTAGAAAATTTCTTAATAAAGAAAAATGAAGGAAAAGAGAAATAGGGATGAGACAGTGATATTCAACCAAACATCTTTTTTTCCTGAAGCTTTACACATATTATTTCTTGAATGCATTACTGTGACCCACACAAGAAATAAGTGAGTTTTATAAGGTGAATCTGATTACAAAGGGGCCATCTGTAAAGTGGTGAACATGGTATAGGGCAATCTACAAATAATACTGTAGCCAGGAATGCCAGATGTCTGTTACCTAGTGATAGTGCTCTGGTAGGTGCTGTGACTTCAGGGAGAAGAGCTGACCCTACAGGATGGTAATTTAAGAAATAATATCACGGCTTCACCTTCCTCCTATCTTCCTTCATTTTCCCTGGATACCATTAACTTGAGAAAGCCTCCCAGAAAACAAATGATCTATTTCGATCAGCTTCTTTGGGCAAATAGGGTGAAGGTGGATAGAGAATCAACCTAGAGCGTATGTGGAAGGTGTCCTGCACATTTGAAAATACTTGGTGAAGATGATCATTGCTAGTTTATAATAGAGGAGAGGCCAGGACTAAAAGTCTGATGCTGGGGTTTGTGCAGTCCACACTGCTCATCCAAGGCAAGAGTTATAATAAGTGAGAATAGTGCTTGTGCAGGTGGGATCGTGTGTGGAGGTTACCAGTCAGTGATGACAGAAAATGGAAAGATAGAGTCCATGAGTATAGAGTTCGAACAAAATTAATGTTCTAAAAACAACAGATTTTATGACAGTGTAATGATATTTTTGTTTCTTCTAGTTTTACATTTTTTTCACATGTAAAATAACAGCTGTAAAAGAATGAATATTTTATTTTCGTATAATGTTAAGTGGATGAATAAAAATAGGAACAAGCTTTTCCATCACTTTTTATGTTTTCTTACTTCTTGGCAATGTTTTTCAGAAGAACAACTTAAAACAGCATCTTTTATGTCCTATATTACTAGTTATCAATGAATTCTCCCTGGAGGAGGCAATCAACACCAGATTGTTAGGGTCACTTTAATCAGAGCCGTAATGGTTTATTATATGCTATGAAGTTGATATTTACTCTCTATATAATGAGGAAGCAAGACGTGATAAAATGGTCAGCTCAAAGAATTAGGTATTTATATCCCAAATTGGAGGGGATATACTTACTTTAATTAGATATTCCTCCTAACCATAAAGGAAAAGGTGAGTTAGTATCTCCATTAGAAAAGAAGCAACCCAAGGTTAAATGATTTGAAAGTGTGCTACTTGACCCGGAGAGGAATGAAGGAGTTGGTGTTTAACCTGAGGGCGGGTGCATTGCTCGTCTGGATGCCTTCAAGGCCCTTTCTGAATCCCCCTGCTGAGGTTGGTGGTGCAGTCTGATGCCTCTGTTAGGTATGTGTTAGGCAGGTGCATGGTTTGTTCCACATTTTGCAAACCTCTAGCAGCTTGAAACTGTCCTGAAAGAAAATATGTGCACTTGATCAATTCCCAAGCACAGTATCAATATACTATTCATTTATTAAGAGCACATCTTGTTTTATTTCCTGGCAACAAGAATGAGTTGGAGACAGATGCAACTTCAAAAACAGATGCAACTCATCGGACAGATGGGTTCGATAATGTATATTCCTTTTGGGGGTAAAATACTGCCAAAAGCACAATGCTGGAACTATTTCTTTCTCTAAAGATGAACTGTAGAGTTTACATGCTCCATTTTAATGGTTAATAAGTAATCTGCCTTATACTAATGCTTTTGTATAATAATAATAATAATAACACTTATGTTTTCATAAAACAGTTTATAAACAAATTATAGTGTATAACATATTAAGTACTTTATTTTCTACCCTTCCTTTATATCATTGCTTAGCTTTTAGGGAGACCGGGCAGAATTAAGAGAGGAGTGTGGGGTCATTTTACTGTTTAGGCAAGAGGCTTATTAAGTAGAGCAGAACAGCAGGCACCAAAGGAAAGCTTCTGTCAGCCAAACAAAGCAAGGTGTCCTCTCTTAAGGTCATTAGAAGGAGTTCAGGAGAGTATTAATCCACAAAGGAGTAGGTAAGAATACCTTGACATTACCAAACTTACTTAAAAGGCAAACTAAGGGCCGTTTGAGGGCTTTTATGGAAATCAAACATAGGAAAGGTTTACTAGAATATGTACACATATGAGGTTGATCTAAATGGAATCAGCAAATAATGGAGGAGTTGGAACCCCAGCTGGACACGCCTCATCACCAAATAAAGTCTCTGGTTCTGGGAATGGGTTATATCTAATTGAGCTGTTGGCCAAAGGGGTCCCATAGAAATCCCTAATTTCCCAGGCCATTACTGAGGCAGCTGTTTGCACTCCACAAACTGATGATAGGACTCTGTTGCTGAAGACAACACACAATTCCCTGAGCATAGAGAAGTCAAGCTGCTGACTACCTAGAGCCTTCACCCCTACTGTCTAGTGTTTATGGTACAGGAGAAGGTACTCTGAACACCACTAAAGAAGACAGGTAAGCACCAACCCAGACACAAACTCTTTGCTCTACAATGATGGCCCATCTGCAAGATGTGCTAGGGCAATAGTGGCACAAACTTGTGGGAGTAACCAACCATTATCTGATTGGGTTTAAGGCCCCTTACATGAGACAGAACCAATACCTGACATTGCTCAGGTGACCAAGAACCTAAGACTAGATAGGCCAGGGATCTATGGGAAAACCAAATACTACTGTTCTGCTAAAGGAATGTAACAATAAAATGATTTCAAATAATATTATGTTATACTCATAGATCAGCAACATGCTCAGCCATCATCGGAGAAGCTTCCTCCTGCAGTAAATGGGTACAAATGTAGAGACCCACTGAACAATGTGCTGAGACTGAGAGACCTCGGAACATTCAGTCCAAAATGGGATGTCTCCATTAAATCCTTTCATGGTTGAATCTTCTTTTGGGTCTGGGGGCCGGTGCCTAGAAAGCCCAGAGCATATTCTTAGGTAAATGATGTTGTATAAAATTTCCTGGGAAGACAAGCAAACATCACTCACTCTAGACAGGGAACAAGTGGCAATCCAAAGGAATGTACCAAAGTCCAACTTAGCACAACAATGAGTTTGTTGGGGTTACATGCAGGAAGATGGGTGAGAGATTGCTTACAGCTGCTGTGTCACTGAAAAGCCCATTATCAACTCGGAGCAGACTTGTAAAAGCTGCAATATTACAGCTCTCTTCAGGCTACCCAGGTAGCTCAACATTTCAGAGATTTTCTTCACTCGGTAGCCGGTAGCCTTTTGTTACTTCTATAACCACGGGAGCTTTTTTTTTTTTTTTTTTTTTGTGAAATCCTGTCAGTTTCAGTAATTTTCTGAGACTTATGAGTTCTTTACTTCCTGAGTTTCATAAGCCTCCTTCCTGGAAGAAATATTTCATTTCAGAAAAACAAAATTGCCATACAAAAGCAGTCATATGGAGATGTTCCCAAAACAATGGGCTTTGTTAATAAGTGCCCTATGGGATGTGACATGTGAGATGTATGGGCATCTTAGTTACTTAGTGGCTTTGGAGATGAGACAATGGTTAGGCTACCTTTGTGTCCAGAGAGCAGAAAGGCTGGATGTGTTCTTTTCCTGCTTGCAGCTGTCTCTGCTTAGGGCCTGACACCTGGAAGGCCCGTGTCTAGGAAGGACATGTTCCCTGTGATGTGACGGCAAACTTTAAAAAGACACATTTAATAACATAGCCGCCGTCATTCATTTATTTATTTAACAGCCCACCTACTGAAGCCTACAGTATTTTATACTAGGCACTAGAAACATAAAACTAAACAAGGCCTGACTTAGCCTGGGGCTTCCCAGAGTAGAGAAGTAGCTGTAAGCAGAAGCCATTCTTACTGGTCTTAACACAGGCAAGGTGATGAGGAGATGTTTGCTTTTTACTGTGTGATTTCAGAAGAAGTCATTAATATGCCACAGCTTGGGAGATGAATAGAGTTTATATAATACTAAAAATTTTAAAAGATAATTGGGGGCAGAGAAAATGGTTTTCTAAAGAAAACTTCGTGATTTTCAAGAGTACTCGAAATAGCCGATCGTTTCTGAAGCACGCCTTTTAAAAGAAGTGATGAGATGTTAGGGAGCAAAAGCAAGCAAGAGGTGGATTTTTAAGTTTTCCTTTTCTTTTGGAAGATCATAATTACATCATTTCCACTTCCTTTTCCTTTCTCCAAATACTACCATGTCTCCTCCTTGCTCTTTTCAAAATCATGGCCTCTTTTTTCATTAATTGTTGTTACATGTATATGTATGTATTCTTATAAGCTAAGTGTAAACTGCTAAATGTGTATGTGACTTGTATGTATGTTTTCAGGGCTGAATATTTGATAACCAATCGATGTGTTTTTCCCCAGGGAAGACTTTTTCTCCCATTCTCAGCATTTCTTAGTTGCCTGTAGTTCTTTGTGTAGGGTTGAGGCCGCTGCCGACTCACCCCATCCCAGATCCATAAAGCTTGTTGTCTGTTGTCATTTTTCAGTTCCTGATTAGTCAGTCATGTTGGTGAGACTTTATGTGTGTAGCTTCTGACAATCCTAGTTGACACAATCTCACACCCAGCTCTCTGTTCTTTTGGCTTTTGCAATATGCCATCCCTCCATAATGATCTCTAAGTCTTAGGTATGGTAGCTGTATTGTAGATTTATCTGCTGGGTCTGGGCTCTACAATTCTGCATGATTGACTTTTTTTTTTTGTAGTGGTCTCAATCTGGCAAATTTATCTTTAGCTTTTGGGGAATTCACACTGATTTCCAGAGAGGCTGATCTAGTTTGCAGTCCCACCAACAGTAAATGAAGATTCCCTTTTTCTCACATTCCCTCCAGCGTTTGTTGTTGGTCATTTTTTTAATAATCTTTGCCATTCTCACTGGGTAAAATGAAATCTTGAAGTTATTTCGATTTGCATTTCCCTTGTTTCTAGGGACAATGAACTTTTTCTTGAGATGTTTCTTAACCATTTTTTTTCTTCTTCTTTTGAGAACTCTCTGTTCAGGTTCCAGGCTTATTTTTCAAATGGGTCATTTGTGGTTTTGATTTTTATACTTTGAGTTTTTTTATATGTTCTAGACATTAATCCTCTGTCACATGTATAGCTGGCAAAGATTCTTTCCAATTCTGTGAGCTTTCTCTTTATCTGATTGATTGCTTCTTTAGTTGTATGAAAGATTTTTAGTGATTTTGTATCTTGCCACATTACTTAATTTGTTTACTGTTTCTAAACATTTCTCACCAGGGTAGTATCATGTCATCCATAAATAAGGATCATTCCTTCTCTTGCCTTATTGTTCCAGCCAATGGTCTGAGCACAATATTGGAAAGGATTAGGGATAGTGGATAGCACTGTCTCATTCCTGTGGATTTCACCTGTACAGATTTTATTATGTTGAGGTATGCTCCCTCTAATCCTACAATATTGTGATGGTTTGAAAGAAAGTGGCCCCCAAAGGGAGTAGCAATGTTAGGAGGTGTGGCCTTATTGGAGTAGGTGTGGTCCTGTTGGAGGAAGTGTCACTATGGAGGTAGGCTTTGAGGTCTCATATATGCTCAAGTCATGCCCAGTGAGACAGTTCACTTCCTGTTACCTTCCGATCAAGATGTAGGATTCTCAGCTCTAGCACCACATCTGTTTGTACATCACCACACTCATAGCTGCCATGTTCCCTGCAATAATCGACTAAACCTCTGAAACTGTAAGCTGCCACTTCAATTAAATGTTCTCCTTTAGAAAAGTTGCCATGGCCATGGTGCCTCTTCACAGTAGTCGGAACCCTAACTAAAACAAATATCTAGGACTTTTATCATGAAGGTCTGTTAGATTTTGCCAAGGGCTTTTCCAGAATCTATTGAGATGATCACCTGAAATTTTTTTAACCTTAAGTCCATTTACATGATTACATTTTATTGACTTGAGTATGTTGAACCATTCTTGCATTTCAAGGGTAAAGCCAGCTTGGTTATGGTAGAAAATCTTTTTATTTATGGCTGTACTCTGTTTGCAACTATTTTATTGAACATTTTGAATCTATGTTCACCAGGAATATCAGACTGTGGTACTGGGGGATGTCTTTCTGTACACTGTGAATATATGTTGTTGTTCCCATTGGTTAATAAATAAGCTGCTGTGGCCTATGGCAAGGCAGCTTAGAGGCAGGAGGGAAATCCAAGAAGAGAGACAGGAAAGAGAGAGGTGGAGTGGGAGAGACGCCAGACTGCCATCCTAGGAGCAACACATAATGGAATGCAGGTAAAACCACAGAACATGTGGCAATACATAGATTAATAGTTATGGGTTGAATTAGACTATAAGAACTAGCTAGCAAGAAGCCCACCATAGGTTATACAGTTGATAATATTAAGACTCTGAATGATTATTTTATAAGTGGCTGAGAGACCATGAGACTGTGCAGGACTGGAGAAAACTTACTGCTACACTGTGGTTTTCTTCTATTGCTGTGTCTTTACCTGGTTTTGGTATTAGAGAGATACTTGCTTACTAGAAGGTGTTTGGTAGTGTTCATCCTACTGTTATGTTTTGAATTGTTTAAGAAGGATTGCCTATAGATCTCTAAAAGACCGAATTTACACTGCTGTGAATCCATCTGGCCCTGGACTTATTTTAGTTGGATTTTTTTATTACTATTTTAATCTAATTTTTAATTAGTCATTTAGATTGTTGGATTCTTGCTTTAATTTTGGTGATTGGTCTGTGTAGATGTAACCAACCGTCTTATAAATAAGAAACACAGAACCAATGCAAAGAAGAAAGCCAAGAGGTCAGAGCTAAGAGCCAAAACCTTACCCTTCCTCCTGCAGTGGTCCTACCTCTCCGAAGGAGCCGGTACTTCCTGTGTTAAAGTCTTTATATAGTCTCTGTTCTGCCTTCTCATTGGTTGTAAACCCAACCACAGGACTGCCTCATTACGGCCTGTCTGTATAGACCTCCAGGTGTTCTATGGTTGGTATTGAGATTAAAGGCATGTGTATCCAATGCTGGCTGTATCCCTGAACACACAGAGACTTACCTAGCTCTGTCTACCAAGTGCTGTGATCACAAGCGTACACCACCACTGCCCTGCTTTCCTATGGCTTGCTAATAGCTCTGACCCCCAGGCAACTTTATTTATTATACAAATAACATTTTGGTACAAAAGAAAATATCACCATAGGTCTGAATCTACAAATTTATCCCCAATCCCTTCTTATTTTAGATTTTCCAACTTAAAGGAATACAGGCCTTTTTAGTATTCCCTTATAGTAGTCTGAATTTTTGGTGTTTGTTGTAATGTTTTCCTGTTTATTTCTGATTCTGTTAATTTGGATTCTCTCTTTCTTTTAGTTATTTGGGCCAAGGGTCTGTCTATCAGAGAAACAGCTCTTAGATTCCTTGATTATTTTTATTGTTTTCTTTGTTTCTATTTCATTGGTTTTTTCCACTTTTTAAAAAATTTTTTTGTTTTTGACTGGTTTGGGACTTGATTTGCTCTTGTTTCCCCCAAAATTTGAGTCACATCATCAAGTTATTCATTTGTATTCTTTCTGATTGTTTATTTGTGTTCCTAGTGGTACTCTGTGTTGTAGAAACAATGGCTGTTCATGTCTACCCAGTCTCTTGGCTATACTTACTCTTCTCTTCAACATGAAATACTGCTTCCTGTATTTTCTTTAGAGTTTGTTAGTTGGATATAAATTATTTTAGTATGTTTATATTGTGAAAAGTTTTTTTTTTGCCTAAAACTACAACAGATAGCTTTTATTGGTATGTTCATATAGGTCAGCCCTCATGGTCTTTTAAGGCTTGGAATGCATTGCTCCAAGGTTCTTCTGGCTTCCAAAGGTTCCATTTAGAAACCAGCTGTTATTCTGACAGGTTTTCCTTTATATATCACTTGTGATTTTTCTCTTCTAGCTTTGAGTACACTTTCTTTGCTCTATATACGTAGTGCTTTAACTACAATATGCTATGGGACTTTGTTTTTCTGTCTCATCTATTTGGTGTCTTGTGCACTTCTTGTATCTGTATGGGTATAACTTTTCTTAGTTTGAGGACGTTTTCTTCTATGATCTTGTCTATACCATTGACTTGGGATTTTTCTCCTTCATCTATGCCTGTACTTTGAAGGTTTGAACTTTTCATGGTATTCCACATTTCTTATGTGTGCCTTTCCTTTATTTAATATTTTCTTTTTTT
>CABHPQ010172674.1:0-52474 GCA_902168405.1 Peromyscus aztecus | reverse complement strand
TAGTAAGTTCCCCCATAGTGCCTACTACTTTGCCTGCCATATGTTTTTGTTTGAGTTTACAATACCAAGCATCCATTTCTTCTGTGGAATGGGCCTAAAATCTAAGCAGAGAGTAGGTGGTCACCCTTCCAACAATCATGTTACTGTTGTACAAGGAGGCACATCTTGCTTGACAGGTTGGTATTGTAGACCACAGGGTTAGCAGCTGGATAAAACATTGCAGCCTTTTCTCTTCTAGCACCCTGCAGAGTACCTCCTGCCACTATGAGAGCTAGCCAGCAGGGAGGAAATTTCCAGCTCCAATACAGCTTGGTTTCCTTATATTTTGCAATTAAAATGTATGGAGTCTTTAGCAACAGGGTCTAATCATCTAGTTCTGGTGGGCAGTCAAGCACAACAGTTATTCTTGATTGACAGTCTAGTGGGGTTTAGAATCACCATGGGAATGAATCTCTGGGCATATTGCCAGGGATATCTAGATTAAGTTAATGGAAGTGGCAAATTTTTTTTTTACCTTTAGTGTCGATGGTACAACCCCATGTGAAGGGTTCACAGACTAAGTTGAAAGGAAAGAGCCCCTGAGTACCAGTATTTATCACTCTCTGCTTTCTGACTGTGGATGCCGTGTGACCAGCTGCCTCTTGCTCCTGCAGCCGTTCTTTCCATTCCGTGATGGGCTGTATCCCCTGGAACTGTAAATCACAGCAAACCCTTCCTTCTAGAAGTTGTTCCTGTCAGGTACTTTCTTGCAACAGTGAGCCAAGTACTAACATAGCTGGGGTTATCTGTCATCACCCTAGTAGGATTCCTCAGCCCTGGGCTTCAGGCTAGTGGCTGGGATAAACGGGAGACAACCAAAGGTGAGAAACAATGCCACAGCAGAGGAAACAAGACTACGGAAAGACAAAGCACAGGAATCAACCCAGCTTCAAGTACACAGTGATTAAGTCTGTCTTCAGCTATGACTGAACATGTGCACAGGGAAAAGCACTTCCAAGGGCCTTTATAAATGGCACAACTGAGCTAAGCAGCCACTTCCTTGTCACAGCTCCTTAATTTATGAGATTCTGCACACCTTGTGTGATGTCTTCAGCAAGAGACTCTGTCCCTTAGACAGATGACTGGTGCTACAGGCAGGGGGACATGCGGTGCACTGAAGAATGGTGAGCGTCTCCTGCCCTCCAACACAAAATTCCCTCACTCTTAATTTGAGTAATAACATTCATGTATGCCTTAACTACCAGACATCTCCCTTGTATAGCTAGTCCCACAGTGTGCTACTGTTGACATGAGGTGTGGGAGTTCCTTTTCAGTTTGTGAGGAAGTGCTGATTTTTTCTTTGGTTAAACTTCTAGTTCCTAGGAAACAGCTCTCCCTTTCCTGGAACTGTTCTGTCTGTTGCTTCTATCTCAAAGCAGCCTCCAGGTTAGAAGACCTTCGTGCCGATTTAAATTTGAATGATGGAAAATTGCAACAGGCTACTGGAGCTCAAGATTAGGAACTGCTCCTTTATAGGTTTCACTGGGTTTCTAGTCTCTGGATATCAGCTTGACATTTTCCTGTACTTAAAATTGCCACTGGAACTGGCGAGATGGCTCAGTGGATAAAGCACTTATCACCCAAGTGTGAGGATTAGGGTTCAGATCCCAAGTAAATTCCAGGCAGACAAGCACAGAAGCTGCCTATAATACCATCTCTTGGGAGGTGGAGACAGAGCATCTCTGGACAAAGCCAGACTAGCTGGAATTGGTGAGCTCCAAGTTCATCAAGAGACTCTACTTCAACAAATAAAGTGGAGAACAATTGAGGAAGACAGTTCACATGCACACATGCACATATCCACTGCATGCGCACACACACGTGTTCCCACATACGTGAACACATATACACATGTGTATGCATACCACACACATACATATGCAGAAAATTGCCTTCAGTTGGCATCAACCTTAGATGAAAAGCTAATTAATGACTTCAGAGAGTGGGAAAAATAGTATTTCCCAGGGATAAGCCAATTTGGTCACCCAATACTAACTGGTCAGCCATGAAATCATATACAAGTAACACCAAATGTACTCAGCATATTGTGCTTATGTATTAATTCATATGTATAATATATGTAATAATAAAAAAGTGAATTTGAGAGGGAGTGGGAGGCATGGCACCAGGTGGGGAGAATGATATAATATTTACATCATTTAATTATTAAAATTAAAAATTTAAACTAATTATGAAGAAAAATACTACATCAAAGGCATATATACAAGCAACTCATATGTAGATGAATAAGCCTGAGTGAAAAAAGTACACATGAAAATAGCCATTTAATTTGATGTGGATGTTTATGCATTCATTAAACATGTGAGGGTCCATTATAGTCAAGGGTTATATTAAAAAGTTAGAAAAACAATAGATCCTTAGGTCTTGCTTTCTCAGAACTTCCCATCAAATACAAGTATTGGAAAGCATCCAATGTTAGTATGGAGCCCTGGGCATTAAGAATGGCTACCTTCTTCTAGTATTTCTAGGATTGGTCATTTGGTTGGTCTGTGGTAGAGCTGACCAGGAGATCTGGATATAACCGCAACCATCAAGGCTAAATCAGTGCCCCTCTACAGACACAATCAAAAGTGCTCCGTGTAAATGATGTCAACACATGTTCTAGTTACTTGATACCTACCCCATGTGTTACTATGTGTTATTTCTAATTTTCATAAGTCTGTAATTTAGAAATCCTGTTATAAATCAAGAAAAAGACTCTGAATGTTTAAGATAATACTCTGCCAAAACAGAAAATGACAACACAACCTGAATCCAAGTCTAGTTGGATTTTTTTCACTGCTTCGTCTCCACACCTCAACACTGATTTCATGACTAAAACCTAAGAATTGACAGAATACTTGCAGTGTATGCTATGTCACAACTACTCAGCAAATACAGAGCCTGTTTGTCTTTTTTTTTAATTTATTTTATTTTATTTTACAATATAATTCAACTTTACATATCAGCCATAGATTCTCCCGTTCTCCCCCCTCCTGCCCCGTCCCCCTCCCCCCGGCCCACCCCCCATTTCCATCTCCTCCAGGGCAAAGACTCCCCCGAGGATTGAGATCAACCTGTTGGACTCAGTCCAGGCAGGTCTAGTCTCCTCCTCCCAGGCTGAGCCAAGCGTCTCTGCTAAGCCCTAGGTTTCAGATACAGCCAATTCATGCACTGAGCACAGGACCCGGTCCAACTGCCTGGATGCCTCTCAAATAGATCAAGCCAATCAACTGTCTCACCCATTCAGAGGGCCTGATCCAGTTGGGGGCCCCTCAGCCATTGGTTCACAGTTCATGTGTTTCCATTCGTTTGGCCACTTGTCCCTGTATTCCATCCATCCCTGGTCCCAACAACTCTTGCTCACATAAACCCCACTCCTTCTCGCCAATTGGACTCCCGGGGCTCCACCCGGGCCCTGACCATGGATATCTGCATCCAGCTCCCTCAGTCACTGGATGGGGTTTCTAGCACGACAATTAGGGTGTTTGGCCATCCTATCACCAGGGTAGGTCAGTTCGGGCTATTTCTCGACTATGTTTGTCTTAATTGTGTCTTAGAGTTATATTTTTATCTCTACAATTCAAGAGACTTTATGTAATCATACGAAAAACAATACAAGCCAAGCACTCAATGAATCCATGAATATGAGGACACAGCCTATTTCTAAGCAGAAAAACAGCTTATTTGGTGCTTCCTCAAAGCATAAGAACATTAGATAACATTCTTGCTTTAGTTTGGAGTCTTGGCTTTAAGAATGACTGCTCCTTGCAACTGTTCCTCAGAGTTGCTGTCACAGTCTCAAAGATTATGAAAAGTGTATTCATATCATGTCCCAGGTTTTGTTTGTTCATTGGCTTGTTAGGAGAAGCGATTATTTGTTTATTTCAGTTGGTGAAGTTCCCACAGTGACTAAGATGGCCTTTAAAGAAGAAACAATCTTTTCTAGAGGAAAGAAAGTGTCTACAAATTATTACTAACAAGCTGCAGCTGTACGTAGCTGAGGAAAATCACACAAAAAAGATAAATTAGATTGTTTTCATGCACTTAATGAAATTTTGGTTATTTTTAACTTTTTTCAAAATATGAGTCCCTTCCTCTCTGCAAATAGATACTTAGTTCTAATCCAGTTTTTAATCTGTGGAAGTAAAACAGAAAATCAAACCATAACATGGTTTCAAGAGTAAATTTATTTTTTAAATAATTTGTTTTTCATGATCTCTCATTATCTATCTATCTATCTATCTATCTATCTATCTATCTATCTACCTATCTATCTTTTCTATGTGTGAGTATTTTGTCTGCATGTATGTCTATGTACCACATTATGTCTGGTGCCCTTGGTGGCCAGAAGGCGGCATAGAGTTTCTAGAACTGGAATTATATAGATGATTGTGAGCTGCCATTTGGGTGCTGTAAACTGAACCAGGGTCCTCTGAAACAGCACAAGTGTCTTACCCGCTGATCCATCTCTCCAGTCTCAAGATTGGAACTCTTACTTAGATTCGATTGTTACATTTTTTATTTTGTTTTGTTTTGTTTTTAACATTTTTCAAATTTTCTGTACTATTTTAATTGGAGAAAAATGCATTTCATAAGCATCACCAGTGTAAGTAATAATATTCTTAGAGTCTATTGCTGGTTTAAAAGGGAAAGAAAACACCTCCCTAAAGGCTCTGGATTTCAAATTATGAACACTGAGTAAGTTTGTTCAAGTGGACCTGAAGTTTGGATTTTTACTATTTCTTCTTCCAAATATGGGTTTTAGTGGCTTTGTGATAGCATGGCCTTGCTATTCTACATTGGGTTAGCTTCTAATTAAGGTATTTTATTTCAAGTGAGACGTGGAGACAGTTACAGCTCAGATGTGGAAGGCTACTTCCTCCAACCAGTGAGTCTGTGATTCTGCGATTCTGCTCTCCTGCACATGGAGCCCAATTGTACTGGCTTGTGATTTGAGTTAACCCAAAATTTAATACTAAAGGAAATGTCCCAAAATTTAGAATGTTGAACAATGTGGAAAGCCAAAGTAGATGAGTATTGCAATGACCCAATGGGGTCCTGGAGTAGTGCATTCATCCGATCTCTCCAATTGCAGTGGTTCTCAACCTTTCTAATGCTGCAAACCTTTAATACAGTTCCTCATGTTGTCATGACCCTAACCATAAAATTGTTTTTGTTGCTACTTTGTAACTAATTTTGCTCCTGTCATGTATCATAATGTAAATATTTTTGGAGATAGAGATTTGCCAAAGAGATTGTGACCCACAGGTTGAGAACCACTGATAACTCCTGAGACAATGCTCCACAGTCTTCTACCTAAAGATCACAGTGGTTACATAGCAGTTCACCGAGTGCCAGCCTGTTAGGGCTGTGCTCAACTGTGCCTTGGGCCAGACTGGAACGGTCCTTCACATTTGTGTCTTGTTACTCTCCATGAGCTACAACTAATGGTATCCAGGCATTCTGCTCTCTACAATCAAATAGCAAAAATCTCCTGGTAATGGCAGAAGGACTTCAGGGGATTTTAATGAAGGCAGTGACTTCATCCATATGTGAACTATTCCAAGAAATTATATTTGAAGCAGGCAACAGCACATATGCCCTGGAAGGGCTGCTGTATTTAGATACCACATGTCACTTTGCAAGATGGGAAGGCACTTGTCTTAGGAGTCTTCCTGGGTAAATAAATTAAAAAAAAAAAAACCTAAATATATTTGATTCTTTCTCTTTGAATCAGCCTAGGCAATTACTGTGTTTGTTTGCCTTTCTCCTCAATTAGACTACCAGCCCCTCAAAAGGCTGGAAAGCTTGATCTCTGATGAATAAATTTTCTTGAAGGAACAGGTGCTTGTATATGCATGCACAACAGTAGCAATATTAACTGATGTTACTATGATTTCATTGTGCTAGTTAGTAGGCCACACAGAGGGTGATCTCTAAATTATACAAGAGAGATGTTACTACTGCACAGACCACATGGATGGAGATGATGGGGTTTCAGAAGGTTGCATGTATCACATCACACGAAGTCAGGCAGAAGGCCTCCACACAATTGCACTCATGCAAGAGCCTGCTCTAATCATTGTTCTGCAACATCCTGTACGTTCAGGAAAGAGAAAAATATTTTTCTACAACCTGGATTATTGGGATAAAGTGTCAATACAATACAGTTTCTTTCAGTCATCGTAAATCTCATAGAAATAGTTCAGTTGGAAGATCACACAGGCAAACTGGAGACTTCAAAGCATCTTGAGGGTGAACTCCGTGTCATTGGCAGGCTATAAAAATTTGTCTTCTGTGAACACTAGCTTGTTTTGCTTTCAAAGGGACAATAGTGTATATTTTGATATTATTAAGCTTTTGGACACTCTTTTCACAAAGTAGGTGTTCAATCACTATAGTTTTATTTTTTGCATTATTTTTGAGACAGGGTTGTTTTTATATAACCCAGGCTAGCCTAAAATTCACTCACTACCCAAGGATGACCTTGAACTTTGGATCCTTCTGCTGCCACCTATGGAGTGCCATGATTATAGACATGTGCCATCATAGCCAATTTATGTGGTGTTGGGCATTGAGCCCAGGGCTTTATACCTGCTAGGCAAGTACTCTATCAATTAAGCCACATCTCCAACTCCATTTTGTGTGTGTTTGTTATTGTTCTTGTTGTTAAAGATTCTGTGTGTAATGCCAAATTTTTCATACTTTAATTTTCTGGAAATTAATTCATTTCTAGAACGAATTCCTTATGCCTTTGTCTTTCTAAATATATTGTGGTTATAATGTACATATCCTGATAGACTCAGAATCAGTACTTCTGGCATCTTCAATACACAGTGCCTTTGAGACATAATTAAATCTTTGAAAAGTCTCTTGTCCCTTTAGTACATAACCCCAATTTGCTTTATTTTTAAACTCATGCTTTTTTCTACTAATTTCAGTCTGCCAGCTCCTTCTTTTGGGAGGACACTTGCTGAAGAGGGACCATCTACCTTATTTAAGTTTGTTCTATGTATTCACACAGGTGACAATGCTATTTTGAGAATTATATATTGAATATGAGATAATATACTCAAAACTCTCTTACAAAACAAACAAACGTGCATCTGAGCATCTAGCAGGCTTTCTCCCTCTATTCTTCCTTCCCTAGTTTTTCTGAACTTCCAGTGCTTGTCTTTGTCAGCTGTGTGTCAGTTTCTCTCCTTTCCAAAGTTGATACCCAGTCTGTCTGTCAGTCATCTGCAGGCCTGATGCAGTCCTTCAACCCCCTGCATTCCCCATTTCCAAACTGATACCTTCCCTACTTTTATATTTTGAAATATAATCTAAATCTGGCAAGCTAAGTTATCACTCTGGGAACTATTAATTTCTATTTCTTTCTTATCAGCTGTCAAAACAGCTGAATGCTAAACAATTGGTCAGATGCCCCCCCCCCCAAAAAAAATTAGGAATGGGAGATAGAGATGTAGTTAGAGCAGCCCTGTGAGCTATTAGCCATGAGGAATCATCTTGGAACAAAAAAGCCATTGCCTTCAAATAGGGTTTATTGAAAACAATCCATTAAACTTAATTTCTATATTTTTTTCTCACGTGGAGCATAGGGAAGTTAACATACTACAGTATTTATCTGGAAAATAAGAAACTATCTTCATCACACTGATAAAGGAAAAGTTTTTACATTCTCTTTAAAGAACAGAACAGAATTTGAGGTCATCAAAATTGTGCCTTTGAAGGTACTGTCCTTGAAACAGGATCAAGCAGTACCATCAATGTATTACCCGGTCTTAAGTTTCCAGTCTGCCCTTGAAAGTGGTGAATAATTTATTCTCACCTGTCAGTTTCCAGCTCAAGATTATAGAGAGTGAAGCCACCAATCAGCTAGCCGGGTCAACCTTCTATATTTCCTGAGTCTGGGATCTTGCAGCCTAGTACATAGTCATGAATCATTGTTTCAGCAGTTTACAGTCATGAAGTTAGGTGAAAGTGCCAAAGTCTCTTATCAGCGTCTCGTCTGCACTACCATTTCAGTCTCTACTTCATACTTCAGAGCAGCTTTGTGCTGTCAGTATAACTGCAGTGGCTTTTATGTGTTTAATTTTTGCATGTTTTTCTTTTATATTTTATTCTTCTACTTAAAATACATCTCTTGTAAGAAGCTTATATTTGTTTACTTTTGTTCAACGTGGTGACCATCAGTTTTTAATTACATTATGTATTCCATAGTTGTGTTTGGATTTATATTGGTATCTTAGTATTGCTTGTATTTATTTTCCTTTATTATTATATGCATAACTATATTTTGCTTCTGTTATGCTTCCTTTCTTAGCTCATTACATATTCTCTTATTACTCTTTTGGTGGTTACCATGGAAATTTTGAAATATGTCCTTGATTTATTAGGACTTTTTGAAATCAGTAATTTTTCATCTTCCAGAAAGTGCAAGGATTATAGAATTACTAATTACTTCACCCAGCTACATAGCATCTTATATCTTACTATTGTATGTAATTTATTTCTATATACTAAGCCCTACAAGATTTCTATTATTAATGAATTGCATAGTTAATATTCATTTTGACTTTTAAACATTCCTGCTTACATAATTTTGTTTACATTTGGGTAGAAGTTGTTTAATGTTTGGAAAACTAATCTTATTATTTTTAGTATGATGCTGGTTACAAAAATTCTGACTTCTCACTTGCTTGAAAATTTCTTCTCAGGTTTTCTACTTTTAAGTATGTTTGCTTCATGTAGAGTTGAGGCCACATGGGTTTTTTTCCATCCAGTTTGGCATGTTCATTGTTGTTCTCAAGTTCAGCTCATGTATGGGTGGTCACGTTGGTGACACTTACAGGTATAGCTTCTGTTATTACTAGGTGACACAATGTCATAGCAAACTCCCTGATCCTTTGGATCTTACAATCTTTCTGCCTCCTCTTCTGCAATGTTGCCTGAGCTTTATTTGTGGGAGTATTTTATAGATGTAACTGTTGGAATTTGGCTTCACAACTCTGCATTTTGATTGGTTGTGGTTTTCTGTACTGGTCTCTACCCTAAACAAAGAATGATAGGAAAGTGATGAAAGTTGGGAGTGAGAAATATAGCCTTCCCAGTGCCAAAGAGTCATCCTTGAAAACATAACTACAAGTAACATTATATATACTGAACATGTTATATTAGAAATATATATATATCCATACATGCATATGCATATGCATATAATAACAATTAGTTAAAAAAAAGTCCATAAATTTGAAGGGGGACTGGAGGGAGGAAAGGGAAGAAAGAAATGTAATTATATTATAATCTCAAAAAGAAAATGAAAAATAAAATTGCTAACAGAACAAAACAAAACAAAACAATTGCTGCTGCAGAGTTATTGTTTGGCACATGTAATTCTTCCCTGCAGCTAAGTTCTGGAGTCTTCTGGCTTCCAATGTTCTCTGCTAAGAACTTTGTTCATCTCCTTGCTTCTCCTTTGCAGGTGATGTGTTCTTTTGGTCCCTTGCATCTTTTGTGTTCTGTTATTTTCTTTCTAATCTTAGATTGAGCTCAGCCCCTGCAGAGGTCAAGCCTTCACTCTGCCACTAAGATGAATCTTCAGTGTTCTTGATTTGCACTTCCTGTTTATGTGGGTAATATTTTTATCCTTCTCAGGTCTCTGATGGAGTTGAAGACTAGATAGTTATATTTTTACAGTTTTCTTCATTTCCAAATTCAGAAAAGAAACTCATAAAAGAGATATAAAGCTTACAAAGGTTAAGAATTGATACAAAAGCTTAAGTTGTTTAATCTAAGAAAATGTTTTAAAGTCAAAAAGATATTTTTAGGTTGGTAATACAAGTTATGATAGAAAGTGATTTAGGCAAATTAAGTACTCACCAAGATGGGATAGCTAATAGAGTACTCTCACCAAAATTGCCAAATACAAATGGACTGGACATTGTCAATATAATTCTTACTTGATAATTATTTTTATTGTATAAAGTTTACTGATGTTATAGAAAGAGCCTTTTATTGGACTAAAAGGAGGAGATATTGGGAATTTTTTTTTGTGTGTACTGTGTGAAGATGTGTCTCTTGTCCTTCCTTACCTGCCTAAGGTATCTTCTAATTGGTTTAATAAAGAGCTGAACAGCCAATAGCTAGGCAGGAGAGGATAGGTGGGACATCTGGGGAGATTTGGAAAATCTGGGATAGAATCTGAAGTGTGGGAGATTTACCAGTCAGATTCAGAGGAAGTCAGACATATGGTAGTGAGGAGAGGTAATGAGCCACATGACAGAGTGTAGATTAATACAAATGGGTTAAGTTTTAAGAGCTGGTTTGGAACAAGCCTAAGAGAAAGCCAAGCTTTTATAATAATAATTTTTAAAAAGATTTTTTTTTGTGCAACATCTCTTCAGCATTCTTCTTCTCTTACACCTTAGTATGCATTTTGTGTTTTAATTTTCAGTCTTAGAAACCTCCTCTGGTTATACAATGGAGAAAAAATGGGGCTCTTTAACCATGAATTGAAAGAAATAAAGATGAGTATTAAACCCAAAGTGACCAAGGTGTAGACCTCATTTGGACTGTTATCCAGACAAAAGACTATCAAAGACATTTGGCACAGCTTCAGGTTTTTTAAAAAGGTGTGTTGAATAATATATTACATAAAACAATTTTGTTGAGGTGAAATGGTATTAAAGTTATGCTGAAAGATAAGTGTCCTACTTTCAATTACTTTTTAAAAGTAACAATGATCAATTTCTTTAAAAAGTAAATTGATCTGTGGCTCTAGTGAGCTGACTATTTGGATGTCAGAATTTTCTCTCAAATACTTTCTTGTTTCAGTGTCTATTGACAAGCCTGATGCATTAATAAAATGCAGAGAATCTGGCTTTGGTCCCTGATGAAGCTGATGTTGCTTGTGTTGATTTTCTTACGTCAGAGGGGTGCAGTGCTTACTACCCATTTCTTCATATACCATAGCCATGCCTGTTCCTTGGCCTGCCTTGTGCCATGTGCCTCTGGTAATAGTCACTAAGTATCAAGTGACCAGTGCTACAACCTGTCCAACCTCCAGTGCCCTTTCAGTCCTGCGGAGAGGGGATGGAATGCATTGCCTCAGGTCTTATTATTATAACAGAGTAGGCAATGGATGCCCAGCACTGCCAGGATATCTCAGCTAATCTTCCTCAGCACTCCAAAGGAAAGAAGAGATTTGTTCCATCTCCACAGCCAAGCAGAGATGACAGATCAAGGCCAGAACTCTTTTTGAGAGTTCTACAACTTTCAGAAGGAAAAACTAAGGTGGTAACTTGCTCTGCAAGCTGGCTGCATGCTTAGTTGTTGTCAACTGTTTTTGTTTTCTGTCCTATGTGATTAGGTCTTTGGGTTTTATCTGACTGAGTGCAATGAGACTCAAAGGAGGAAGAAATTAAATTTCAGTTGCTTTATATTTTTATCTGAGTTAGTTGATAACAACAAAGACCTAAAACATAGTGCTGTACATTCCAGTATACTCTGCTCATTTTTCCTAGATAAGATCTTGTATAACCGTACCATGTAATCTAGGTCAGAACATTCACATTGAAACAGTGCTACTAACTCAGACTTCCTGGCTCAGTTCTACTAACACCTTTGTGCTGCATAATTCTGGAGTTGAGGGTGGCTGTCCTATGCATTGCAAAATGCCTTATAACACTATGGGTCACAAGCCATCAAGGACTAAAAGCAACATATCCTCTGGGATATAAGCAGAAATGCCTCCAGCTGTTATTGTTAAATATTTCCTGTAGGGTGAAATTATCCTACCCACCGTGCTAACTCCATTTTCCAACTTAATTGGATCCCACACATTTTCACATGTACCTTTAAGAGTTGTTATTTTTATTAGTGATTTTGGTCACTAACTGTATGGAGTTTTATGCAATGTGTAGAGTAAACTCATCATAAAAATTGTGCCACAGAACTTTTCTCCCATCACAAAGAGAGAAACTCTTTGTACTCCAGATTCCACTGTTAAGCCCATCCCCATCTCTAACTCTGGGCAACCACTTACCTTTTCCCATATTTACTTTTTTGTCTCTGAGAATGTTACTTGAATGAAAGGATGCAACATATAATACTTTTGATACCTGATGAAATTTTATTCAGGATAAGGCCATTGAGATCAATCCAATTTTTAAAAATTTTTCATATTGATTCTTTGTGAATTTCACATCATGCACCTCAATTCCACTCATTTCCAAGTCCTTCAAAGTCCGCCTTCCACCCTTATAGCCTCCCCAACAAAAGAAACTTTAAAAAATAGATTTTTTTTTAAAAAAGAAATCGTTCATGCCGGGCAGTGGTGACACACACCTTTAACCCCAGCACGTGGGAGGCAGAGGTGGGTGGATCTCTGTGAGTTCAAGGCCAGCCTGGGATATAGAGTGAGTTCCAGGAAAGCCACCAAAGCTACACAGAGAAACCCTGGATCAAAAACCAAATAAATAAACAAATAAATAAATAAGTAAATAAATAAAGTAAAATAAAATCACTTCATTCCTCTGCCTTTCCTGCTTTTCTCCATCACTTATTTGTCTAACATAATGACCTTGGGAGCTGTGGTGTGTCATGCAGTATACCATTTTGCCCAAACATCTTTACTTGTAAATGTTCATTGCAATGAATCATTGATCTGATTCCAGGCCTTGGGCTTCTGCTACACCATCAATACTGGACTCTCACTAAGACTTCTCTTGGATATCCTGCTGTTGCCCTGAGTCATGCATATTCTGCACCGATGATTCCACAGGACTGGTCCCTTCATGCACTCCAACATGTCATAGATGGGTAAGTTAGGGTGGATCAACTCAAAACCCTGTTGTGGGCTTGGGTGCTAACTGGGTTGGTGAGCCCAGGCCTCCACCAAGACACCTCTCCTGCCCCTGCAAGGGGCAGGGCCAGCTCTCCCTGGACCTCACCACCAGACCCAGCTCTCCTATGAAGGGCAGGGCCAGCTCAGCACAGCCCTCAGACATCAACATGGCCTCAGGTGGCAGTCCAGACCATGGGCATCTGAATGGCCTTTGGAGATAACATGGGCCACAGACTGATCAACATAGACCCCTGTTGAGGTAGGGCCATAGACCTAGACATGATCCTCAGTGGCAGCATGAGCCCAGGTATCATCATGGCCTCAAATGGTAGCACAGGCCACTCAGATGTACCCAGTGGCAGCATGACCTTTGAACATCAACATGGCCTTAGATGGCAGCCCAGACCACAGGCATTCGAATTTGGTGGTAACACAGGGCATGGTCATCAACATAGGCCCCAACTGCAGTAGAGCCATGGAACCAGACATGGCCCTCCCTTGACAGCAGCACAAGCCTGAACACCACGTGTGCCACCCCAGGTGGCAGTGCAGACTATTCTTCAACACAGTCATGCCTCTAGTTCTGTCTTTCTCCACAGCACCTGAATTGCTCTGCTTCTCTTTCTCTCCCATTTCTCTACCACATACTTGCTCATTGTAGTGCCATCTCTTGAGTATCAATACAATTTTACTTCTATCAATAGTTTTTTAATGTTTTAAAGGAAATAGAATTATATTACTTTTCCCCTTCTTTTCATCCCTCTAGCTCCTCCCATATAACCTCTCTCTAACCCTTCCCAGGAGGTTCACAGGTTCACCTCTCAGATTGATAGCTTATTTTTCTTAGAGAAGTCAGAGAGAGAGAGAGAGAGAGAGAGAGAGAGAGAGAGAGAGAGAGAGAGAGAGAGAACACAAATGTATACATACAACTGATTAACTGATTACTGGAAGGAGAATTAGCTTCTCTCAGGGATAAGCCTCTTATTTGTTGTCCAATGCAGAGCAGTTAGCCCTGATACCATATACATACAAATATCGAGTTTTTTTTTAATTTATTTGTCTTAACTGTTATTTCATGTATGGTTATATACCAGTTAATTTAATCATTTACTTGTTAAAGAATGTGTGGAATTCTCCCCACAGAAGTTTAGACTACTAGAAATAAAGCTGCTAGGAACTGAGCATATGTCCAAAAAATTAAGATAGTATAGCAATCAAAATAATGCTGAAAGAATGATAATTACTTCTGAATCTAGGTGAAGGTTTCATAAAGATTCTTTATAAAATTCCATTTAGATTTGTGTGTAGTTTAGCATCATGGGGCAGGAATGATGGCTGAAAGGTTAAGAGCATTACTGCTCTGGCAGAGAACCTTAGTTCTGTTCCTAGCATCCCCCCTGAGAGGCTCACAACAGCCTGTTTATAATCCCAACTCCACAGGATCTGATGCCCTCTTTTAGTATCCCCAAGCACTGTTGTGCACAAGACCGTATGCAGACATATATAATATTTTTAAAAAATAACTAAATGTAAGTTAATTTTGTATGCAGCTACTTTACGGGAAATGTTTATCAGCTCTATGAGTCTCACAGTGGAATTTTTAGAGTCACTCATATAAACTATCATACCATCTGCAAATAAAGCTACTTTGACTTCTTCCTTTCCCAATTGTATGCACTTGGTCTCCTTAAGTTGTCTTATTGCTCTAGTTAAAACTTCAGGTACTATATTGAACAGCTATAGAGAGAATGGACAACCTTGTCCTGTTTCTGATTTTAGTGGAACTGCTTTGAGCTTCTCTCCATTTAAGTTGATGCTGGCTATGGGCTTGTTGTAAACTGCCTTTATTATGCTGAGGTATGTCCCTTTTATTTTAGTGCTAATCTCTACAAGACTTTTATCATAAAGGAGTATTGGATTTTGTCAAAGGCCTTTTCTGCACCTAATGAAACGAGCATGTACTCTTTCTTTTAGTTTGTTTATATAGTAGAATATATTTATTGATTTTCATATATTGACCCATTCTTGCATCTCTGGGATGAAGCTTATTTGATCATTGTGGATGATCTTTCTGATGTGTTCTTAGATTTGGTTTGCAAGTATTTTATTGAGCATTTTTACATCTATGTTCATAAGGGAAATGTATCTGTAATTCTCTTTCTTTGTTTATTCTTTTTGTGGTATGGGGATCAGGGTAACTGTGGCCCCATAAAAGGAATTGGGCAATGTTTCTTCTGTTTCATCCTGAGTGAGGTAACCCAGACTCAGAAAGACAAACACGGTATGTACTCACTCATAGGAGAATACTAGATGTGGAGCAAGGATGACTAGACTGCTACTCACATCACCAGGGAGGCTACCTGGAAAACAGGACCCCAAGAAAGACACGGGGATCGCCCAATGACGGAGAAATGGATGAGATCTACATGAACAGCCTGGACATAAGTGGGGGAAATGAAGGGCGAGGGTCAAGGGAAAGAAAGCTTGGGGGAGCGGGAGACCCCAGATGGATCAACAACAGAGAGGGAGAACAAGGAATAGGAGACCATGATGAATGAGGACCACATGAGAATAGGAAGAGGCAAGGTGCTGTTTCTATTTTGTGAAAGAACTTGAGAAGTATTGACATTAACTCTTCTTTGAAAGTCTGGGCATAAAATTCTCTAGCCATCCTATATGCAAATGACAAATGGAGTACAAAAGAAATCAGGGAAGCAACACCTTTCACAATAGCCTCAGATAATATAAAATATTTTGGGGTAGCTCTACCCAAGCAAGTAAAGACTTCTATGATAAAAGCTTCAAGTCTTTGAAGGAAGAAATTGAATAAGATATCAGAAGATTGAAGGATCAACCATGTTCATGGATTAGTAGGATTAACATAGTAAAAAATGGCCATCATACCAAAAGCAATCTACAGATTCAATATAATGCCTATCAAAATATCAAAATTCTAACACAATTCTTCATAGTCCCTGAAAAGACAATTCTCAGCTTTATGGAAACACACACACACACACACACACACACACACACACACACACACACACAATAGTATAGATAAAAACAATCCTAAAAAGTTGGAGATATCACAATTCCTGATTTCAAGATGTACTACAAAGCTACAGCAATAAAAACAGCATGGTATTGTCATTAAAACAGACATGTTGATTAAAGTAATTGTATTGAAGACCCAGACATAAACCCACACACCTATGGACAGCTGCATTTTGATAAAGAAGCCAGAAATGCACAATGGGAAAAAGGCAGCATCATCAACAAATGATGCTCATCAAACTGGAAGCCTGCATGTAGAAAAATGCAAATGGATACATACTCATCACCCTGCACAAAACTCAAGTCCAAGTGGATCAAGACCCCCAACATAAAACCAGATATGCTGAACCTGATAGAAGAGGAAAGTGGGGAATAGCCTTGAACTCGGTGGCACAGGAGAGAACTTTCTGGACAGAATACCATTAACACAGTCAATAAGATCAACAATTAATAAATGGGATCTCATGAAACTGAAAAGTTTCTATAAGACAAAAGGACAATGTAATTCTGAAAAAATAGTAGCCTACAGAATGGGGAAAGATTTTTGCCAACTCTATATCCAATAGAGGACTAATACCCAAAAAATATAAACACTTCAAGAAACTAGATATTTTAAAAAAATAATTCAATTAAAAATGGGGTATACATCTAAGTAGAGAATTCTCAGTAAGTGTTTCTCTGAGAAACAGTTCAAGAAATGTTCAACATCCTTAGCCATGAGGGAAATACAAATAAAAAATACTTTGTGATTCCATGTTAGACCTGTCAGAATGGCTAAGATCAATAAAGTAAGTGACAGCTCATTTTGGCAAGGATGTGGAACAAGGGGAATATTCCTCTGCTGTGGGATGTTCTGTATGGCAAATGTGTTGCTAATAAAACACTGATTGGCCAGTGGCTAGGCAGGAAGTATAGGCGGGACTAACAGAGAGAATAAAAAGAACAGGAAGGCGGAGGGAGGCTGCCAGCCACCGCCAGGACAAGCAGCATGTAAAGATGCTGGTAAGCCACGAGCCATGTGGCAAGGTATAGATTTATAGAAATGGATTAATTTAAGATATAAGGACAGTTAGCAAGAAGCCTGCCACGGCCATACAGTTTGTAAGCAATATAAGTCTCTGTGTTTACTTGGTTGGGTCTGAGCGGCTGTGGGACTGGCAGGTGAGAGAGATTTGTCCTGACTGTGGGCCAGGCAGGAAAACTCTAGCCACATTCCTCCATTGCTAGTCGGAGGGAAAACTTGTACAATCTCTATGAAAATACTATGGTGGCTCCTCAGAAAGTTGGGAATTAATCTAATTCAAAGTCCAGCTATATAACTCTCAAGCAAATACAGAAAGGACACTAGCTCAACCATGTTCATTGCTGCTCTATTCATAATAGCCAGAAATTGGAAACAACCTAGATGTCCCTCAAGAAAAGAAAGCATAAAATTTGGTACATTTGTACAACAGAGTATTACTCACCTATTAAAAAATGACATCATGAAATTTACAGGCAAAATAATGGAACTAGAATAAAATCATTCTGAGTGACGTAACCCAGACACATAAAGATAAATAGGGTATGTATGTTGTGGGGTGGTCTTTTTGTATGCTGTGAAAATATATGTTGCTCCATTGGTTAATAAATAAAGCTGCTTTGGTGTGTGGTAAGGAAGGAGAAGAGCCAGGCAGGAAATCCAAGCAGAGAGGCAGAGAGAAGAAGGGTGGAGTCAGGGAGATGCCATCCAGCCACCCAAGGAACAAAGATGCCAGCAGACCAGTAATGCCATGGCCACGTGGTAAAATGTAGATTAATAGAAATGGGTTAATTTAAGATGTCTGAGATAGCTAGCAATAAACCTGAGCCATAGCCTGAACAGTTTGTAATTAATATTAAGCCTTAGAATGATTTTTGTTTTGCTTTGTTTTGTTTTTTTGAGACAGAGTTTCTCTGTGTAACTTTGTGCCTTTCCTAGAACTCACTCTGTAGCCCAGGCTGGCCTCGAACTCACAGAGATCTGCCTGCCTCTGCCTCCTGAGTGCTGGGATTAAAGGCATGCGCCACCACTGCCTAGCCAGAATGATTATTTTAAAAGTAGCTGTGGGACCACAGGACCGGTGCAGGACAGATAAAATTATCCGGCTACAGTATGTGTTCACTTTCCATTAAGTAAATGATAACCATGATACAGTACATAGATGCAGAAAGGCTAGGCATAGAAGAAGGGACTAGGGTGGATACATGTATCACCCTAGGAGGGGGAAATAGATTTCATGGATGGTCTGTGAGCAAGGGGGCCTGGAACCGGAGGATCATTTGGGGAGGGGGGGAGAAGACAGGGTTGATAGAGGGAATGTGGAGAGAGACAGCTAGGATTGAGGAGTATTCATGGCATGGTATGATAACCTAGTGAAGTGGAAACGTCTTAGTATATATGAAGGTGATCTTAATGAAGTCTCCAAATAATGGGGGAGATGAAGTCCTAACTGGCTATCATTTATCACCAAATGAAGCTTCCAATACTAGGACTGGTTTATATCCAAATGAATTATTAGCCAAACCCCTGGCTGCTGCCCTGACTACAGGATGCTCTCTATAAATGACAGGAAGGCCCCATTGTTGAAGACAACAACCACACAACTCATTGAACATGGGGAGGCTGAGCTGGTGCTTCCATAGAACTTTTACCCTCACGTTCTAATATCTTTGATATGGGAAGGTGCTCTACAGGCTATCAAAAGAAAAATGAAAACACCAACCCAACCACAAGCCTTTTGATCTATAATGGTGCGCTGCCTGCAAAATATGCTAGAGCAAAATGGTGGCACAAACCTTGTGGGAGTAACCAACCAATGTATGATTTGACTTAAGGCCCACTCCAAGAGATAGAGCCCATACCTGACACTGCTTGGTTGACCAACAACCAGAGACTAGATAGCTCAGGGACCTAGGGTAAAACCAAATACTACTGGGGATTTTTTGTTTGTTTGTTTTTTAAATAGTGATGATAAAATGACTCCTATTGATAGTCTGAATACACATAAGTCAAAGTCTTATTCTTATTTAGTCATCAGAGAAGCTTCCTCATGCATCAGATGGGAACAAACACAGAGACCCATAGCCAGACATGCGGGGGGGGGGAGAGAGAGAGACAGACAGACACCTTGGAACACACAGCTCTGAATGGGATGTTTCCATCAAACCCCACAGAAGAGGAGACAGAAAGTGTAAGATCTAGAGCAGATTGAGTACACCACAAGAACAAGCTCCTCTAAATCAACTGAGCAAAACTTATATGAACTCACAGAGACTAAAGCAGCAAGCACAGGGCCTACACAGCTCTGCACTAAGTCCTCTGCATGTGTACTACAGCTTTCAGTTTGGTATTCTTATGGAACTCCTGAATGTGTGAACAGTGGGTCTCTCATTCTCGTGCCTTCTCTTGTTCTCTTGGGTTCGTTTCCTTCTGTTGATTTTTCTTGTCCAAATTTGACATGACAGTTTTTGGTTTATCCTATTATATTTTATTTTGTTGTTTGCTTGTTATCTCTTAGAAGTCTGGTTTTTTTCTAATGAGACACAGAAAGGGAGTGGATCTGGATGAGAGGGGAGGTGGGGGAGAACTAGGAGGAGTAGAGAGAGAAAACTTTAATCAGGATATATTGTATGAGAAAAGAATTTATTTTCAATAAAAAGTAAAAAATAAAATAAAAGTAAAGTATTACAAAAAATAACCACTAGTAGTAATTTAAAATACAAACCACAACAGAAATTAAACCATGGAACAAAGTGAGGAGGCTAACACAGTTGTTCAGGAAACGAATAAGAATATTTTGGGCTAGGGGAAAAGAGGTTGAGATAGTAAGAACAGGTGGGTTTTGAATACATGGTTGATATAAAAGTGAGGAGGAGTTGGTGTTGTATTAAATTAGAGTGGGAGTAAATAAGCTAATATCTGTTCTTTTGATGTGAGTCAACTGTTAGGATGGTGACCTAACACCTCTGACCTGGAGACAGTGCAGAGGGAAGGTTGGAGTCAAAGTTTATAATTCTGTTTTGTTTATGTCCATTTTGGGGGTACCTATTATACTTCCAGGTGTAAATTATAACCACAAAGCTATTCTAATCTAACTGAACTATTGGAAAATGGCTGGAGAAAAAAAATGAAAGTTAAGGCCTTTATCTTCATGAGAAAGAGTGAGACAATAAAAGAGGCTAAGGTTAGAAAAGGTAAGGATTTCAGGAGTGATATTGGAAAGTGGCACCATCCAAATTGCAAGTGGATGTGCAGAGTTAATGGAGAAAACACATCCCAGAACTCTATAGAAGTTTCAGAACGAGACAGTGACAATGTTAAAATTGAAATATGTGCATATGAAAAACAGGAGCAAAGTTGGAGATTTTGGAGATAATAAGCACTGTTGGAATAGAAGCAAGAGATAAAGATCCTATGTGGACTAGATTATGGTTACAAATTAGCCTTTAGAAGGAGGAAAAGCTGTCAAGTCTGCAATAAGAGCTTTTATCTTTAAAGACCAAATTTAAAAAAAAAAACCACAAAAATAGGGATGAAGATGAATTTGAGACCAAATAGTCCTAAAGGAATAAAAATTTCATTTTTGTATCTAGAAATGTCTTTTATCTTCTATTTTTGTATCGTATGCTCTGTTCCCTCAGATCCATTATCTCTACTGTTTGGAGGGTGAAGTTCACACAGCTATTTGCTGTTTTGCAAAATTGAAGGTTTGGTTCCAGTGTCAGGTTGTATAGATGGTCTTTGATCATCTTATTTTACCTGGCAGCTTGATGGCAGGACACTCAGAACAACTCAGAACACCATCAGAGCTATTACATTCCTTCATGAGCAAGGAACAGAAGCATCACAAGAAATCACACTACTCATAAATGCCCATCTTACAAGAGCTAATGAAATAGTCCTGTAAATATTTCTTTTAGTCTAATAGGTTGAAATAAGATGTTCAACTAGAAAAATTGCTTTCAAGGTCTTATTCAGAATGATAAGATTTCTAAATGTGGGTCCCAAAGGAAACCAGCTAAATGCATCATTTGAACAAGTCAATACAAGGGAAATGTGTGAAGCAAGTATCTTATCACTTTTGCTTAAATCATTTAAAACAGCAATTTTAAAAGAGACACAATGAAGTTTCTGGTGATTGCAATTACTCCTAAAAGTACCACTACAGACTATTTATCAGAAAAAAAGATCATATGTCATTCCTGAAATAGTCTTAAAACTATGCAATCTATGTTTCTCTTTTCCTAAAATGGGATAATTAACAAGCTAACAGCCCAGTTCTCAGAAGCCCGATTTCTAGATGGAACAGTTCTTCTTGTGTGCTAGTTGTACAAATAAAATCCTATTGAGTTAATGTGGAGACACAAAGAAAATAAACCAAAGAGAGAATAATTCAAAACCTTTTGAATTACCTATACATTTTTATATGCTACTTACGCATCTCTGGGATTTCCAGAGGGTGTTTGGGATTTACTATGTTATGCGAAAGCACATGAAATAGAAAAATGAATTTATATGAGAATTTATCACAGTCAAATGTTATGAGTATGTTTGGTTCCTGAGACACAGGATGAGGAGCCAGAGAGACTCTATCATATTTATCATAGGTTATGTAGTAATGGGAAGTGTGTATAGACCACATGGGATAGGGAACAACTAGGTTTCAAATAACTTATATCAGCCTGATGAATGGATGCAAGATAGCAATTATATTAAGCAAATTTGTGATAGATGGGAGCAGCAGACATTGTATGTATTCTGAGGATATGACCACAGAAGACCTTGAAGTTTCCCCCCTTTGCCCTCTTGGAATAAATACTGCTATCTGAAAGATTCAGAAAAAAGAAAAAAAAAAGACATGGGAGAGGGATCATGTAGAGGAGAATTGAAATATCTAGTCATACACAACAACACATACTGAAAGAGGTCATCTACACCCTATTTAATTGCTGTCCCATTGGAAGCAGGATAAGAACCTTCCAGATGAGTGAGTTTCAAACTGCTTATCTAGCATCATGAGAAAACAAATGGTTATCATATAAACCTACTATATTTTGGGGGTAATCTGTTGCTCAGCAAAATTTAAAATCAATATGGTTGTCTTAATTTTGCTCTCTGGTGCTAATCTCTTGCTGATTCCATGGTTAAATAATTAGAAAAAAATGTCCATTTCACACTTAAGACTTTGTGTGCAAATGCTGGAATAGTTTTGGCATCAAGCATCCATATTAGTCAAGCCTCAATTTAAAAAGAACTCATTTTTGTTATTCTTTAAGAAGTCTCTAAGACCAAAGTAGTACCATATGTGAGAACCAGGTGACCAAGCAAATTGAGTTTGGTTTCTCCTCCTTTCCACTAAATCTCCTTCCCTATTAATGTCTGATATTCTTCCTCTTCTCCTTGATATATGTCCTAAAAATGTCACTGGTAGGTTGATTTAACAAGGTTCTTTTAAAGCTTCCGCTATCTGAGAGCATGTTAAAGAGCACCCCTTCAAATATTTCTGTGAATTGGCTTAATAATCTGTTTTCTTCCAGAAAACATGGAATTTACACTGTAGATGGGAAGTGGGCAAGTGATAATAGACTGATCTTTGAGAAGAGAGAATGACTGTTGGTATACCATATTATCTTGATTCTCTAGGCCATCATGATGGCCTAGGCTGGCCATAAACCTATATAGACTATATAAAGTAGAAAAATATATGAAAGGAATACAGGAAATATATAAAATAGGGATTGATTATTAAATTATGCCCTAGGGCCAGCCCTTCCTCTCCAACGGAAAAACAAACAAATGACTCTTTATTCCTCTTTCAATCTTATGATACTCCAATTCCAAGGTCCTCAATTTTAGTTCAAGTTATTTTTGTCAGTTTTTCAGACATATTAAACACACACACACCACACACACACACACACACACACACACATTTATGCATAGGAAACAATGGAATAATTACCTGACACTCTGACTCTTGGGAAAGTGGGAATGGTATACCTCATTAATCTAGGGTTCCAGCTCTTAACTTCAGTTTAGAACTGCAGATATGGGTAACTTTTTAAAAATTTTTATTTATTTATTTATTTATTTATCTATTTATTTGCAAACTGTCAAGTCGATACCCTTGACACTGTGACTTCCTTTCCTTTTTTTTTTTTTTTAAACTCAAAGCCACATACTTGCACATCAAACACTTCTTTTTCTTTAGTTCAGAGAGATACCCATGGAGCTATTTCCCCAGCCTGCATTTTTTTTTCATTCCTTTGTTTCTGCTTTGAAATGCTAATGATGTTGACACACTAAATCACTCATAATTCCTTGCAGTTGTACATCATTCTATAAGTAGGGGAGATGTTAATGTAGCTTGCTGATAAGGAGAACAAGACTCACAGGTGTGGAGTAATTTCAACTGACACATTATCCCCTCTACACTACACTACACTGTAGTAAGTAATCACTAGCTCCTGTCTTCCCGTGGTGTTGACAGACCTGTTTTCACCTTTTATACCATTCATCCTTCCCTACAAAAATAAAAATACAAGCAAACGAGAAAAGCCACCTCTTCCCTGAGAGGCATTTTCCCTAGAAAAGTGTTACTTTTGGACTTAACCAAAGCCAAGCCAAAGAAGTGACTTGTGTTTTAAGTTTTGAAGGTCTTGGGAATAATTCTAGTTGTGATTTAACTATACAGATTTACTGTGGATACAATTTGTCTAGATTTCATCACGAATTAAAAATAACCTAAGTAAACAGTGCATTATGTACATTCAAACCTCTAAACATCATAGCTTATCAACAGGGAATACCTTACTGCCTTAGTTAGGGTTGCTTTTGCTGCAGTGAAAAATTATGACCCAAGACACTTAGGAAGGAAAGGCTTTATTTTGCTCACTCTTCCATGTCGCTATTCATCATCAAAGGGAGTCAGGACAGGAACTCAAACAGGGCAGGAACCCAGAGGCATACTGGTGTGCTCTCCATGGTCTGCTCAGACTGTTTACTTATTGCACCCAGCACCACCAGCCCAAGGATGGCACCACCCACAATGAGCTGGACATTTCCATATCAATTACTAAGAAACCGCCCTATAGGCTTGCCTACAGCCTGATCTTATGGAGGCATTTTCTTTCTTTTCTTTTCTCTCCCCCCCCTTTACTCTTCTTTTACCTTAATTGTTTTTTGATCCAGAAACTATTCCATGGAAATACGGAAGCAATTCAGTGCTAAAGATGGCAGAACACTTCCTCCTGTGAGTGACATAAAGGTGAAATGATAGATGTGAATCTGTCAGACTGACAGCTAGTCTTGAAGACTTGCATAAGAATGTGAAATGTCACCAAGTATGAGCAAGGAGCTGGGAACTCATAAGAAATGCTATCATTTTATGGAGCTTATTTTTTCTTTAGATTGATACATTTGATTTTATTTTTCTTTTTAAATTGAAAACAGATTCTTCTCTCATACAATACATCCTGACCTTAACTGAGATTCCCTACTCTCAGATGACCTTAGCTTGTGTCAAGTTGACATAAAAGTAGCCAGTACACCTTATAATATCAGGGGTTTCTTTTAAAAGTCATCTAACTATTAGTTGCAGCTTCCTGCTGCTGCCCACCCCAGAGAGAAATTACTACTCTGCCTATCATTACTCTCTGGGGACAAGGTCAAAATTCAAAACTTGACTAAGGCAACTAAAGAATGCTTATCATTTCAATGCTAGTGTAATTGAATATATATATTGAGAGGCTGGTAAGATGGTGCAGTGGTTAATAGCAATTGCTGCTCTTGCAGACAATTAAGTCTAGATTCCCAGCACCGCATGGAAGATCACAACCATCTACACTCTAGTTTTGTGGGATCTGACACCTCATCTGACTTCCAAGGGCACCAGGCATGCATGTGGTAATACACATATACATACATATACAAATGGGCAAAACACTCATACACAGAAAAATAAATAAATCTTTTAAAAATTATATAATGAGGACCATCTGTATTAATCTGTCCATGAGCTCCATTAAAAAGTTAGTGGGTAGGGAAGTGAAGAGGATCAAGGAGGAGTTGAGGGAGAGGAAACATGCTCAAATGCATATTGTATGAAAATCTTTGAATTCAAAATAAAATGAAACCCTATGTAAAAAATAATGGTGTAGAAGAGAGAAACAGAAAAAAATTTTCAAAATATTCTACTCAGATTTACTTGAAAATGGTGTTCATGTTTTCCAAAGCTTTACAGTCTTGCTTAGTAAAATGTTTTGATATCCTGAACTCATTTGGACCTGCCGGAAGCTGTGCTTCTTGGGAAACTGTGCATTTGATCATCTAAATGCAAGGCTTTAGAAACAATAACACCCTTACACACACATGCACACTGCCAGGCTTGTTGGAAAGGAAAGTGGGGGCAATCAACTCAAAGGGCTAACTGGGAATGCGCAAAATATGTGTGTGTGTGCTAGGAAGGAAATAAATATTTCAGAGTGGTTTTGCCTGTCCTGAGAAATATAATCAGAAAGGTGTCTTCTGCATAAAACTTGAAAATATCATGTTAGTTGAAATTTTCAACTTTAAATAGAAGACCATGAGTATATGTCTGACCCTGAATTATCTGTCAAGTTCAATAGCTATAAAAATAAGAGTTAAAACTGATGTTAGCTGCCACAAGAGGGAAAAGGTGTGAACAAAGTTACAAGTCTCTATATCAAAATAACCGAGAAACAGAAACTCAGGCACCAGGGCATGCTCAGAAAACTAGAAAGAGGTTGCTGGGATGGATCCGCAAGAGTGGTTTGTTTATTTGTTTTTATGTTAATTTCATCATTATTCTTAAAGAACAAAAATTATAAAATTATCTCAATAGACAAAGAAAAGGCATTGACAAAAATTCTTCATTCTTTCACCGTGAAAGTACTGAAGAAACTATGAATAACAGATGTCTCAACATAATAAGGACTGCATATGAGGAACCTATTGCCAATATTATGCTAAAAGGGGAAAATGGGACCTTTTTTTTCTAAAATCTGCAGTGACTCAAATATAACTGCTTTCTCTACTTTTGCCCAGCGTAGTGCTCAAGCCTTAACTAATGCAAGAATGAGAAACAAAAGGAAGACTCAAAATGGGAAGATACCAAGTTATATCTATTGTGATGATATATTGTGTACCCTAATAAAATTTATTTGAAGATCAGAGAATAAGACATTAGATTAAACACAGGCCAGACAGTGGTGGCACACACCTTTAATCCTAGCACACAGGAGGCAGAGATCCATCTGGATCTCTGTGAGTTCAAAGTGACCCCGGACTACATGAGATTGGTTCAGTTTAGGAGAGAAACAAAGCCAGGCAGTGGTGGCACACACCTTTAATCCCAGTATTTGTAAATCACATGCCTTTAATCCCAGCATTAGGAAGGCTGAGACAGGAAGTGATGGCTGGGCAAAGAAAGGAATATGAGACATGAGGAGGCAAAAACTGAAGGCTTTTTCAGGCTGAGGAGTCCTAGAAGTAAGAGGTGGCTGTGGCTTGTTCCTTTGTCTCTCTGATCTTCAGGCAAATTTTATTAGGGTACATAATATATCACCACAATCAATTTACAGACAAAGTATCTTAAAAGATCATAAAACCCTACCAGTAACATCATAACTGGTTAATATGCTTAGAAAAATAGCAGGGAACAAAACAAACATATAGAAGTCATGGTTCTTATATCTCAGTTAGTCACTTGCCAAGAAAGAAATTAGGAAAAGTATCCATTTCACAATGCATATTTTAAAAATCCATGAACAAACCTAAGCAAGGAAGTAAATGGTTTCTGCAACAAAACTTTAAGACACTGAAGAGATTAACTGAAGAAGACAGTGTGGTAGTGATATTGTGTTCCCCAAAATATTATGCACCCTAATAAACTTATCTGGGGTCAGAGAAGAGAACAGTCACTAGATACAGAGGCCAGAAAATGGTGGCACACACACCTTTAATCCTAGCATTCCAGAAGCAGAGATCCATCTGGATCTCTGTGAGTTCAAAGCCACACTGGAAACAGTCAGGCATGGTAACAAGAGCTTTTAATCCCAGGAAGTGATGGCAGGAAGCAGAAACGTATATAAGGCATGAGGACCAGGAACTAGAGGTCTGGTTAAGCTTTTAGGCTTTGAGCAGCACAGTTCAGCTGAGATCCATTTGGATGAGGACTCAGAAGCTTCCAGTCTGAGGAAACAGCATCGGCTGAGGAATTGGCAAGGTGAGGTGGCTGTGGCTTGTTCTGCTTCTCTGATCTTCCAGCATTCACCCCAATACCTGGCTCTGGGTTTGATTTTATTAATAAGACCTGTTAAGATTCGTGCAACACACTAGAAGGTGGAAAGACCACTAATGTCCATGGAGATTCAGAACTGGTAGCATGAAAATGGCTATGTTACTTAAAGCAACCTCTGGAATCAATGCAATCCCCATCAAAATTTCAATAACATGATTCAATAACTATGAAAAATGCTAAAATTCATATGGAAACACAAGATCTCCAGCAGTAGTCAAAGACAGCATAGACCTGGCTGCAGGCATGTAGAACAATGGGGTGGCTTTGAAGTCCAAGGAAAAAGTCCCGTGCAACTATAGTCACCCACCTTTCTACATAGCTATTGAAATCCAGCGAGGAGCAAACAATTGTTTATCCAATACCAAACGGTCAGCTCTGAAAGCATGTACATGTAAGTAATATTATAAAGAAGGTGCAGGTTGTATTTATATATTTAAGGACACACACACATATGTGTGTAATAACAATTAAAGAAAAAGAGGCTATGAATTTGAAAGAAAAGGTAGGGGAAGTAACATGGGAAGGTTTGGAGGGAAGAAAGGGAAGGGGGAAATGATAATTTCAAAAGAAATTTAAAAACTCTACATTGGAAAATAGACAGCAACATCAACAAATGTGTTGGAGAAAATGGGCCATTCACATGTAGGAGAATAAAATTAGGTAGATGACATTCACTATGATCAGAAATCAGTTCAAAATGGATCTAACCTTAATATAAGAGCAAACCTTGAACGTTCTGTCTGCAAGAAGACAGGAAACATTTCAAGATGTAGGCTTTGGAGCTGGAGAGATGGCTCAGCAGACATGAGTGTATATTGTTCTCTCAGAGGACCCAGGCTTGGTACATAGCACCAACATGGTGGCTCACAACTATCCGTGTCTGCAGTTACAAGGGATCCAATGCCCTCTTCTGGCCACTGTGGGTACCAGACATGCATAAGGTACACAGACATACAAAATACTCATGCACATAAAACATAAAATAAGTAAATCTTAAAAGACACAGGCATTGGCAAGTCCTCTCTGAAAAGACTCCCAATAGCACAGGAAATACGTCCAAGAGTTGATCAGTGGGATCACATGAAATTAGACAGCTTATGCTTAGTGAAAACAAAACAAAACAAAACAAAATAAAACAAAACAAAAATCACCCAAGTGAGGAAACAGTCTACCAAACTGAAAAAAATAAATAAACTTTACTGAGTTGGGGATGTAGCTCAGTGACAAAGCACTTATTTTGCATTCTTGAGGCCATGAGTTTGATCCCCAGCACTACCACAAAAAGTATATATAGTATAAAAATTTACCCATTTTTTTTTAAAGTGACACCAAATCTGGTAAGAGGGAAGAGCCAGTGTTCACTGCTTATTGGAGTGTAATCTGATTCAGCCACTGCGGAAACAAGTGCGGAGATGTCTCAAAAGAATAAAGCTTCACTTGGTGATACACGGCAGCAGTAATTCTGGTACTCAGATGGCTGAGGCAGAAGGGTTACTCTGGGATTAAATTTAATCCCAGAGTGGTCTATAGAGCAAGTTCCAAGCTAGCCTGGGCTATATAACAAGACTCCATCATAAACAAATAAGTAAGGGGAAAAATCTTAAATATACAGTTATTGTATGACCTAGCCACATCAGTTCTGGATATATTGGGTAAATATCAATATTTATTGATTTCGGCACATTAGTTTTCATTGTTGCACTATACACAACAGTTAAAAAGTGGACTCCTTTTACATATCCTTGAGTGGATGAATACTTAAATATAATGTGATGTAGTAATGGAATATAAACAATGGAATTTTATTTAACAGTGAAGAAAAATGAAATCATGGCATTTTCAGTAATTTGGATAGACTGGAAATGATTAAAGAAAGTAAACTAAGCTCAGAAGGACATATCTTATGCACTCATATGCATATCCTAGATATTCTCTCTCTCTCTCTCTCTCTCTCTCTCTCTCTCTCTCTCTCTCTCTCTCTCTCTGTGTGTGTGTGTGTGTGTGTGTGTGTGTGTGTGTGTGTGTGTGTGTGTGCATGTAAGAGCGCATATTGGGAGTAGGTCATAAAACTAGAAAGGGAACCATGGGAGAGAAAGATCTATATTTTTGTTAATTGAGGGTTTCACACATTTATATCATAAGTTGTAGTCATTTTCACTGCCATCTCTGTTCCTCTCATCTCCCACTGGAACCCTTCCCAATAAATCCTTTATTTTCAAATCTCCTCTTTGTGTGCAACCCTATAGGGAAAATGATCTCCATGGGAAGAAAAGTGGGATGAGAGTTATGTGTCACACAAACAGGAGGGAGGCTACTGGGAAAAGAAAGGGAACCTTTGAGAACAAGAAGCAATGAAGACAAACATGAAAAATTGGTATTTATGTCTTTGCATTAAAACCTAAGGATGACAAAAAATGGAAGTGAATTTTGTCTTTCTCAACAAGTAAATAGTAATACATAAAATATTTATTGACGTTTGCTTAGTAACAGTTCTGAGCACCAAAGTATAATCTCAGGAACTCAGAAGAGATGAGCATTAGCTTGCAGTTATTGGGAGGTATTCTACAAAGGTTGCCACTGCAATTTCATTTCCCAGATGCAATTGTGCTGTGGAATATCTTTCTATATGCTGTGAATATATGTCGCTCTGATTGTTTGGTAATTAAAGGTGCATTGGCCGGTGGCAGGGCAGGATGGAGCCAGGCATGCATCACAAATCTTGAAAGGTCTTATTAATAAAAAAAATTCGGAACCAGGTATTGGGGTGAACGCTGAAAGATCAGAGGAACAGAACAAGCCACAGTCAACCTCACCTTACCAATTCCTCGACTGATCTTGTTTCCTCAAACTGAAAGCTTCTGAGTCTTCACCCAAAAGGATCTCAGCTGAACTGCTTCTAAAAGCTTAACCAGGCTCTAGTTCCTGGTCCTCATGCCTTATATACGTTTCTGCTTCCTGCCATCACTTCCTGGGATTAAAGGTGTGTGTCACCATGCCTGACTGTTTCCAGTGTGGCTTTGAACTCACAGAGATCCAGAGGGATCTCTGTCTTTGGAATGCTAGGGTTAAAGGTATGTGTGCCACCATTTTCTGGCCTCTATGTCTATCTAGTGGCTGTCCTGTTCTCTGACCCCAGATAAGTTTATTAGGGTACAAATATATTGGGGAACACAATATCACCACACAGGTGGGAAAATCCAAGAGAGATAGTGGGAGGAGAAAGGAGAGGAAAGAGATGCCAGCTGCCACCAGGAGAAGCAAGATGTAAAAGTACCGGTAAGCCACAGCTACGTGGCAATGTATAGATTAATAAAAATTTGTTAAGTTATAAGAGCTAGCTAGCAAGTATTCTGCCTTAGGCCATGCAATTGGTAATTAATATTAAGCCTCTGAATGATTATTTTATAAGAGGCCCCAGGACCATGGGGGCCAGGCAGACCAGAAGGAACTGGGACTGTAGGGCCTGGACAGGACCGGAGTAACTTTCTGACTACACAATTGTCTTTGTAAACAGAACTTTTCAGTGAAAATAGCTGTTTCTTCTTTTTGTTGTTGTTTTTTTTTATTTTTAAGTGCAAGATTTCTTTAATATTTAAAAAATGAAATACTGATTGCAGTATTGGCTCTTTCAGTAGAAGAATGATTTTAAAAACTGATGTCAGTGTTACTAAGTAGCAGCTCATAATTCAGATAAAAAAAAACTCAATTAGTTTTTGTAATTTTAAAATTTCAAACCAATTCTTATTATCAAAAGTAAAGCTTTTTAAAATTTCCTAAGCCCAGTGGGAAAAAATTGATATTGCTGTACATCAGTGGTTCTCAACCTTCCTAATGCTGCAACCCTTTAATACAGTTAATCCTGTTGTGGTAACCCCCAAACATAAAATTATTTTTGTGGCTACTTCATAACTATAATTTTGCTACTGTTATGAATTGTACTGTAAATATTTTTGGAGATAGAGATTTGCAAAAGGGGTTGTGATCCACAGGTTGAGAACCACTGCTGTACATGCTAATATATACTTAATTAAACGACTGAAGATAAAATTCATTTTTATCTGTTATCCAAATTATTAATCTTAATGGATCAATGTCATAGTGGTAAAACTGTTCTTCATGAATGTGGCAGGGTAATAGAAATTTAGTGTATTATTAAATTGAAGCATGGTCATAATTCAAAGTACTTGGAATTGGTTTGGGTACATACATAATTTATGTTTGAATTTGTGCAAACTGATGATCTACCAATGGAAATAGAAGTCGCCAACATCTTATCAGTGCCTTCTATCACACATTGCACAACTGTATAATACAGTTGGAGCACTATGTACCATTCTTGTAATTTATGCATTACTCTAATTCTCACACAATTAATGAGGCTGAACAGCACAATTTGTGAAATAAAACTGATGAATATTAGATAATCTTCTACACAACAGCACAGGATTTCACTTTCTCTTTCACATAATCAAATTGATTCTTTTTCAGCGTTTGAACTTTTGGGAAGCTAGTTCTTAAGTTATTGTTAGTGTTCCATACCAATAGGAAGTTTTTTATACAATTTTATGTTTTGTAAAAGTTAATTTTTCAGTATTTGCTTGTAAATTTATATCATTTTGTGGATCTTCTCCAAAATCACTCAGAAATATTTATTTAAGCTATTGATCAAATATCCTGCCACAGAGTTTTCCTTTTGACTCTGTAAATTCAAACTACTGAAAATAAAAAATGCTAAGGGAAAAAACTGAAAACTATCTAGAATTTTCTTAAAATGACAAGATTAATGACATGTGGGATTTAATTTTTATCTCTAGTCATTTTATTTTTGATATCTCTTTTTTGTAGGAATAGTATTTCAATGGAGTTTTTGAAACATGATTTTGTAAAAAAAAATTTATTTTGAAGTGAAATGGAATGTTACTGAAAACAACTATAGGTCTTTCAGGATCAAAACTGAGAAATAAGTTCAAGTGAACTCCCTACTCTCTCTTTTGAGGTACTTCATTCAAAAAGAATGAATCTATTTGCATTCACCTACACAAAGCCATTCTGTTTGACCTGCACATTTGTTGAAGATGCTGCATTTACTCCACTGTGTATTTTTTGCTTCTTTGTCAAATATCAGGTGTCTAGGGGTGTGTAGATTTATGTCTGGTTCTTCAATATGTCTGTTTTTATGCCAATACCATTCTGTTTTTATTATTATAGTTCTGTAGTAAAACTTGAAATATTGTTTTTTTTATTATTCAGGATTGTTTTTAGCTATCCTGGGTTTTGTTGTTGTTTCATATGAAGTTGAAGATTGTTTATTAAATTTCTGTGCAGAATTGTGTTGGAATTTTGATGGGGAATTGCATTGAATTTGTAGGTTACTTTTGGTAGGATAGCCATTTTCACAATATTAAACGTATTAATTCATGAGCACAGGAGACAGTTACATTTCCTGATATCATCTTCAATTTCTTTCTTCAATGTCTTAAATTTTACTATACAAATCTTTCACCTGCTCAGTTAGACTCAGCCTAAGATTTTTTTTGGGGGTGGGGCAGGGGCTATTATGAAAAGTAATTTCCCTAATGCCTTTCTCAGTCTGTTTATAATTTATGTATAGGAAAGCTACTGGTTTTTGTTTGCCAATTTTATATCCTGCTATTTTTCTGAAAGTGTTTATCAGCTGTAAAAATTTCCTGGTGGAGTCTTTAGGGTCTTTTATATATAAAATCATATCATCTACAAACGAGGATACTTTGACTTCTTTCTTTCCTGTTTATGTTCTCTTGATCTCCATCAGTTGTTTTATTTAACTAGCTAAGACTTCAAGTACTATATTAAAAAGGATTAAGAGAGTGGGTCTCCTTGTCTTACTTCTGTTTTTAGTGGAAATTCTTTGAGTTTCTCTCCATTTAGTATGTTATTGACTGTGGGATTACTGTAAATTGCCTTTATTATGTTAAGGTATGTTCCTTGTATCCCTAATATCCCCAGGACTTCTATCAGAAAGAGATGCTCCCTCCGCCCAAAGGCCTTTTCTGCATCTAATGAGACGATCATGTGACTTTTGTCTTTAGTTTATGTGGTGGATTACATTGATTGGCTTATATATGTTGAACCGTCTCTGTATCTCTGAGATAAAACAAACATGATCATGATCATAGTAGATGATCATTTTGATATGTTCTTGAATTTGGTTTGCAAGTATTTTATTGAGAATGTTTGCATCTATGTTCTTAATGAATATTGATCTAAAATTATCTTTGTTGCATTTTTGTATGGTTTTGATATCAGGGTAACAGTGGCTATAGAAGGACTTTGGAAATGTCCCTTAATTTTCCATTTTATGGAATAATTTTAGAAATATTGGAGTTAATTCTTCTTTGAAAGCCTGGCAGAATTCTATATGGAATCCAACTAGCTCTGGGATTTTTTTGTTGTTGTTGGGAGATTTTTAATTACTGCCTTCATTTCACTAGGGCTTATAGGTCTGTTTAAATTGTTTATTTTGTCTTGGTTTAGCTGTGGTAGATCATATATATTTATATGGAACCCATGCTTGGCACTGCTAAAGTGTCCAAGAACCTGAAACTAGATAGGTCATGGGCATTAGGGGAAAACCTACTACTATTATTTTGATAAATGAGCATAACAACCAAATGACTCTTAATGACGTATGCCCACAGATCAACATATTGATCAACTCTCATCCAAGAAACTTTTCTTGCAGTATATGGGAATAAACATAGAGTCCCACAACTGGACAATGTGTAGAAAGTGAGAGACACTTGGAGCACTTAGCCCTACATAGGATGTTTTTATTAAACCTCTCACCTTAAGACTTGAGTATCTATGTAGAAGAGGAGGCAGAAGAGGACCCCAAGGAAACAGTGTATTCCAGACACAACAGTGCTTATGAGCACAAAAACACAGAAATTGTAACAGTATGCAAAAACTCTGCACAGTTTCAAGCCAAACAACACCCCAGTATGGAGAAGGGAAAGTGGGAACAAAGTCCCACCCCTAACCAAGAAGATATTTGCAATTGATTGGGAGACAAAAATCAGTTTTCTCCAGTAGAGTGAAACTGAATACATCAACAACACCAGGGGACAGGCCTCATGTTCAGGAGTAGTTGGCCAACACAAAAGGGACATCATATCTTTTGTGTGCTACTTGTTTTATTTCTGTTTGGTTTGATATGTCATGTGTGTTTAGTTTTCTTCTTTTGATTTCTGGTTTTATTTGAGAGTATAAAAGAGAAAGAATATTAAGTTGGAATGACTGTGGAGGTGGGTATGACCCAGGAGGAGTTGGGTGAGGTGAAAGAATAGGATCAGACTATATTGTATAATTGTTTTAAGCCAAGAAATACAAAAACAAAAAATGGGAAATAAAATAAAATCATTTATTTGATATATTTTTCTTTTAAAAATATTCTAGAGCTAGGGGTATAGCAGTACGTAGAGCTCTTTCTGTACAAGTGAAAGGACTAGAGTTCAGATCCTCAGCACTCATGTAAGAGATATGGCAAGTGTCTATGATACCAGTGCCTTAGAGACAGACAAGGGATCTCTGAGGACACCTGGCAAGCTAGTAGTGTTGCCCAAATAGGTTCATCAAGATACTCTGATTCAGTTAATAGAAGAAGATACCTAATGTCAACCTCTGCCCTCCACAAGCACATGTACATACACACACATAGATACACACATGTACATATTTGTTCATACAAGTGCAAACACACATACATATATGTGCACACACCGCATGTATATAATTTTAAAAAAGTACTCTATGAAGAGGCAGAAAGGACCATACATTTGAAAATATTGAGTAAAAGATGTTTATATATAAACAATCTTAATAATCTTCTTCATCCAGGTTAGTGTTCTCTGAGCTTAGAAGTCCCATAAATCTGCAAGTAGAGTATTTTCTCAACTAAAAATTTCATATTTTAATGAATAAAGCACATTGGCTGTGTTAAGAGTTTTATATTTATATTTACATATATCATAAAATCTAACTTTGAAGAAGATTTCAATGGATTTATTAAAACTTACTAGGAGCATCTTGAAACAAGCATTTTTTTTTAAAAAATTGTCGTGAAATTAAGGAGAATCAGTTAAGAAATTGATCCAACACCATGAATATAAATAAATAATTATTGTGTTCATGATTGTTTCTTGTTGATGCTCATTAATCACTGTGATGTAGTAATTTTTAGCTTTGATATTGATCATTTGGAAAAAATGTTTTTAAAACAAGATTTTGAATTGAACTATAAGTTCACTGATACAATAAGTTCAACTGATTTGCCAATACACATTTAAAAGGCAACATAACTTTCATTGTTTTCATGCTCAAAAGTGAGTTTATCAAAATGACAAATTATATAGCGACCCTTTCCTTGCATGGGAAAAAAAATCCCCTTTTCCAAGTCTAAACTCAACAAGTCCCCGTCATTTTCAAAACCAGAACCCTAAGCAGGAACATGTGTTAACCAATATTAACCAGAACCCCAAGCAGGGAGCACATGTTAACCAACACTAACCTGAGTCCCAAGCAGGGAGAATGTGTTGCCTAATACTCCCCTCTGCTTCTGTGGGGACGCTGGGCACTGTGGTCACTTGTCTTGGGCATTAGGGCTGGGGTCAACCCTTACAACAGGCAATATCACTGTGATTTAAATATAAATATGCTACAGCACACCACAGCTGTCTTCTATTTGAACCTGCTATGTACCAAACATGGTGGGTTTTTTTTTTTTACAAAGTTATTATTTTTTATCTTTGGTAAGACTGAGAGCATAAGTGGTTATGTAACTGTACCTTATGGTAAGTTGGAGGGAGTAACAAGTGGAACTGTAAAGACCTCTTTGTGAGCAGTTAGAATCCTATCTATAAGGCGTTGTTTTACTTTTTGTTTTCAAAGAATGCTACGCTTTTCTATATCTATGTAGGCTGATAACAGTGTTGAATATAGAAAACAGGAATATTTTACTCTTTTGCCCACTTCCAAGAGTCAGAGGTTTTGGAACAATGGTCACTATATATGAGGACCCCTATGCACATGCCTCACTGAACAGCTCAGCAAATAGGAAATCAATTTGCACTCATGCTCTGTCTGCCTTGTCTAAGCCACCTGTCTGGATTCTGTCCATGTCTTGTGTTGTTTCTAGGTCTATTTGGACTTAGTGCCATAGCCTCAGGCATGTTGAGATACTGTGTAACTGACTTGGATAACTCATAAAAAAAGAAACAATGCCTTAATTTGCATTTGTTTTCCCTACACAGATCAAATTAATCATGGATATGTCAAATTGTTTTTGTCTATGCAATAGAAATCAGCATCATATTGGAAGATTATTGGTTTCTTTTACTTGTAAAGTATAAGGTAGTAGGTGGCTTTTATGTAAACAAAATAAGGTCAGTAGTTTAAAATTATTTAAGTATGCCTGTTGCTCAATCTTCCAAACCATAGCTACCACTAATATTTAAGAATCTGAGGTATTAACAGGATTAAGAACATCAAGAACACCAAGACTGCTACTGCTTAGGGTCCTGGCAAGGCAGTATTAACCAATCATGTATTTTCCGTGCTGCACCAATATGTAATCTGGGAATTATTCTCAGATCCATTACTTGGCATTGTCAGTCTGTATAATTCTTGACAAGTACATGCCTGTTCTATTGCTAACAGTAATCTAAAAGTCAGATTAGCTTTCAGTGCCATTTATATCCAGTCTCAACTGATTTGTCCAAACTGTATCTCATGACCCCAGAATTTCCCAATGTGGATCCTTCCTGCCATTCAGCCAGATCAAATTATGGATGTATTGATTCTTATGCTCATTTATACATCTGAACAACTGGGTTGTGCAGTAGTATCTAAATGTTTCTGAGCATACATTCACATTAAAAAGAAAATTTGAACAGATATTCCCAACATATATGTACCTATTTATCTATTAACATTGTGCACATAGTATATTAAAAATCACAGATAGTATGAATATATTCAAAGCTTTAAGAATGAGAGTGATGAAAAAATAAGAACAGAAATTCTAATATTCAACCTTCCTGACTTTGGAGATTACCAGGTGGGTAATAAGCATTGGCCTTCCTCTCTTCAAGTTGAAATGTGAAGAGGAGTCCCATCTGCCTTCTCCTGCCACTGTGGGGTAGCCTGCTCCAATTCCTTCCCTCCCATGGGGGCCTGTATTCATTCAAACTGTTGGCCAAAATAAGCATTTCTTCCCCTAAGTTTCTTTATACAGATATTTATGACACTGCTGAAAAAAATAACTATGCAATTATTATCTTTCTGTAGTAGATGTAACATGGAACACAAACTTCTCTAACTGTTTCAATCCACCAGCACTCAGGAAGCAGAAGCAGGTGAATCTCTGGGAGTTTAAGAACAGCCTGGTCTACATTTTGTTGTTGTTGTTGTTATTGCTGTTGCTATTTTTAATTGAAAAAAAAAAACATTGGTTGTTGCTTCAATCAAACAAGTTTTGAAGTAGTTAGCCTAGGTTTAAGGATCATGTTGCACAGAAAATGTGTGCTAACATTGCATCATGCCCAACTTCCTGTTATACTCATATTTGGTGCTTTGAGAGGTAGAAGTGGATTTGGAACAGGGGTTGGAAGAACTGATTCAAGTATTTCATCTCACATTTCCACCAGGACATGTGGCTCATTTAATACAATGAAAGAAAGAAAGAAGGAAAATTTTAAAAATGGATACAGCTCCTTTAAGAGTCCCTGCTGGACAGCAGAGCACTTAAACAGCCTTTTCATACTAAGTAGAAACAGCATGCTGGGGTAGAAACAACTGCTGTGGTGTGGGCACCCACATCCTAGAGCTGAGGAGATTGAATGAAGGTCCCAGTTAAGAAACATGGTGTAGAGCAGACTCTCATGGACCTGAGCAGAGCAGAGCCAGTCACCAAAGCCACCAGTGCAAAGCTGCTTAGCAGTTTAAGGGTTTGCTCACGCAGACACAAAGGACTAGAGATATACAGGAAAGCAGGTTCAGATGGAAAAAACCTCCAAACAGCTAACAGTGTGTTTTAAAATGTGTGTAGGCTTAAGAAAGAAAAAAAGGATACAGACAGTCATAGAAAAAATGACTATTTTATAAATGATGAAATCTTTAAAGAGAGAAGTAAAGTAATAAAAAAGAATAAGCCACATAGAAATGGGAAATACACAAGGAGTCTGGATCCTGTATGGTATTGTGTTATATTTGAATTTTGATAAGCAAAAGACCGCTGCTGAGAGACATGGGATTGTAACAGGAACTGCTGAAATAAAGCAGCCTAGATATTTCAAAAATGCCTTAACTTGAAAATGGGAGTCAAAATTGTCTTGCTTTGGGGAAGAGGTTATGCTTTTGTTTCCACAGGGAATGAAAGGCTTTGGATTCCTTCCAGGTTAATAATGATCAGGTGTGATCCTGGAAGATCCCTTGAAAATCCTGGCTACAGATATAAAGAAATAAACTTAGAAAAACTACAAGACAGGTGACATATATTTTACCTGCTCAAACATAAAATGAAAAATCATCTTTGGCTTGCTTGTGTACAACGCACAGTCCATACTTGTGTTAATGTGGGTATGTATGTTACCTTTGAAAGTCTGTGTGTTTTCAAAGTAAGGTGGGCGAATGCCAATGAAAACATGTGGTCCAGGTGATCCAGCCTCTTAGGGTACTTCTGTTGCAGTTTCTTCAGAGTTCTGCATCCAGAACAGCTTCAAGGCTGCTAGCTAAAATGGTCCAGCATTACAGACTATTCTAGCCAGGACTGCAGATAAGCCTTATGCTTTCTCATTGCACAGAAAGACTTGACAACATATGTTATAACTAGATCCCCCCAGGAATTGACCATTATTTCAATTTTCTCAGGTTCCCTACAAAGATGCATTCATTCCCACACAACAGGAATCTGTCTAGAGGATATAACACCCACATTCCCAAGAGGTGGGGTGCGTAGTTTTTGGTCATTCTGTGGGTTATGGATGTTTGTCACCATTTAGCATGGATATAGGAATGTAGGAATAGACAATTATTAATCTCAAATATTTTGCATTGATATGTATTTTGGTATATTGATACCAAGTTTAAAGTTATTTTTGTTATACTGTATATATGTTCTATTCTTGTTTGGGGTAGTATGCTCATGCAACTCATTTAAAAAGATAATCTATAATTAAGAAATGCAGGTTGGTAGTGTTATCTATAACAATCAAACTTGTAGTTATGTTAGGTATGTTTTCCAGATATATTTTAGATAAATAGTCTTCAAATACTTCAAAGATCTACAGAATATGCTATTTAAAATGTTTTGTTAAAGTAGGACTTTTGGGGTTGGGGATTTACCTCAGTGGTAGAGTGCTTGCCTAGCAAGTGCAAGGCCCTGGGTTTGGTCCTCAGCTCCGAAAAAAAAAAAGTAGGACTTTTATAACAGTGAGACATGTCTGCTCCTGGCAGCACCAATTTACTTCAGAAAGAATGAGGGACATTGAAGACAGTCCATATGGAGTTTGCTTTAATTGTGGCAAAGCTAGCCATTTGAGCAAGAAACTGCTCTTGGCTTGACAGCTGGCAGTATGCTGTACAAACTGAATAAGCAGGACACAAAGAAAAAAGACTGTCAAATTTTGTCAAAACAAGGTAGGACAGCCCTTCAAAATTCCTGCTTCATAGAAAAGTCTGCCAGACATTCTGTAGGACACACAGGAAACTGACTGCTGAACTTTGCCAAGACTAGGTGGGACAGTCCTACAAAATTCCTGCTTCATAGGAAAATCTGCCAGATATTCTAGACTTCTAGGCTGAAATTGGATGCCCCCATGTTGAAAAGGTTGAGGGACTGTCCAGGCAGCAAGATATCTGTTCTTTCTATAAGTTTAGAAGTGGCTTACACTGCTCTTCCTATTTTTGGGGGGTAATATTTTATCCTTCTGGGGTGAAGTTGATGACTAGATAGTTATAGTAACAGTTTTCCTTAGTTATGATAAAAGGTAAATTAGGTACAGAGCTTTGACCTCATCAAAATAAAATAGATAATAAAGTGATTTCTCTGAATTTGCCAAATACAAATTGAGTGGACATTGTGAATGTAATCCTTACTTGGTAACTGTTCCTGTATATAGCTTTAGTATATTAAAGTTAAAACCCTTTTTTGTTATTTAGACAAAAGGGGGAAATGTTGTAGAATATTATTTTAACTAGGGAAAGATATGTTGCATTTGTTTATTCTGTAGAATGTTACTTTAACTGTGTAAAAGTGTGTTACTTTTGTTTATGCTGCATTTGTTTAATGATGTAAAAATATGTGTTTAGTTATGAAAAGATATGTTGCATCTGTTTTACCTTGCTTGCCTAAGGCACCTGAATTGGTCTAATGAAGAGCCGATTGGTCAATAGCTAGGCAGGACAAAGGACAGGTGGGGCTGGCAGGGAGAGAGAGAATAAATAGGAGGTGAAATCTAGTCTCTCAGGAGAAGAACAAGGAGGAGCAAGAGAAAAAGGAGGAGGAGAATGAGGGAGATGCTAGGGCAAGAAGCCAGGCAGATGCCAGCCAGCCAGACATAGAGAAGCAGTGAAAGTAAGACATACAGAAGAAAAGTAAAAAGCCCCGAGGCCAAAGGTAAATAAAGAGAAACAGGTTAATTTAAGTTAAAGGAGCTAGCCAGAGACAAGTCTAAGCTAGGCCAAGCATTCAAAACTAATAATGAGTCTCTGTGTTATTATTTGGGAGCTGGTTGCTGGCCCCAAAGGAAAAGCCTAGTACACCTCCCTTCCCCTCCCCTCCCCTTCCCTTACCTCTCCTTCCCTCCCCTCCTCTCCCCTCTCCTCTATTCTGCCCCCTTCTCTCTTTTCCTCACCCCATCTCTGCTCCTTTTTTACCACCTCTCCATTCCTTTCTCTCCCACCTTGACCCTCTCTCTTGTTATAAAGTCTCCCAGATGCCAAATTTTCTTGCAGTTGAATTCATGTAAATTCAGTTCAGGTCTGCAGTGGCTTCTGTGCGTGTTCTCTTCTTGCTCCTTATCAACATCACCTAAAACACCGTCAGCACCATCCGGTTCCCAGTTACACCTTTCCAAATTCTCCTACTAGTTCAAGCTGGGTGTAAGAGCCACCTGCTAGGGATTTGCAATTCACATACTTTCTTTTTATATTTGAATTATTATTATTATGCCAGTTCTCATATTTTAGTAGCCTGAATAGTTGCATCAAGAATATTTACCACACTACTCTAGCATTTTACATAGATCTGACTTGCAGGACCAGGCAGACTGTCAGTACAGAGAAGAGGGATTTTGTCTTTCCTCTTGTGATCTTTCTAACAGGTTATGCAAGCCGAATGCTGTTGATGTGATATTTCTGATTTTCTTCCTTCTGGGTGCATTTAGGGTTGTACCTCCCAGCTTGCTTGAAATTCAACATGGTTGTTGGTTTACTTTGGTAGATAAAATATGAGACTTTCCTTTTGAACTATACAATTTATTCTTCCCTGATTTCCAAGTCATAAGGCTGCAGAAACTAATGTTGTCATCAACACACTTCCCTTTATGAAGACATCAAGGAGTGTAACCTCTAACAAGACAGACAAATAAGATAAATGAGAAGTAAACCAATCATTTTATGAAATGATTATATTTTTATGATTGTTCATTATGATAGTATAACTTAGCCTATTCTGAATCATATGCAGGGAAAACGTATCACTTACCAGGTAGCTATAAAACCAGTTAGTTTTAAATGTATTACCAATTTTATAGAAAACAATAAAATATGTAAATGTTCTATGAATAGTAAATAATATGCAAATTTAAAGCCTTATATATTTATGTCCATATTCAAGCACTACTTTCAGCCTTAGGCAGGGCCACCTGTCTTTCTGGCGAACAGTGATGAATGCAGAGACTCATGGCTGGACAAGTGTACTGAAGATAAGTGATGGAAGAGTACTAAGCCCTAAATAAGACATTTATACCAACCCTCTAAGGCTCAAGAACACTGCAGAAGAAGGGTTGGAAAGAATGTAAGGGACAGAAAATAGGGAGAAAATGTTGCAAAATGTCATCTTCTGGACAAGACACAGCCATTACAACCATGGACTCATAGCAGCTGTAGACACATTCATTATGTCTGCATAGGAATGACCTCATTGACAAAAAGGAATGATATGGAAAGTGCTCAGGGGACACTACCTTTCACTGCTGAACTATTTTCTATAGGTAAATTCAGGGGAAAAGGAAATCATTACCTTTAATCATGTACTCACTATGATCTCACCAGCCTCCAATGGACGGCTCCAATCTAATGAACACATAGATAACACCAGTTAAACTAAATGGGTTAAAATGTGAAATAATGAATCTGGGGATAGGACTGATAGGGTTAGAGAAGGAGAGGTTGGTCCAGATTTGGGGAGATAAGGGATGGTGAAGGGGAGCGAGTAATCAGAGTACAGTATACAAATGAAGGAAATTGTCAATAATGAGATGAATCAATAAAAATAAAACAGCAAAGTCTCGAACATCTCAACTGCAATTACAACTACTTTGACCAATGGGTGTTCAGTATCGTGATGAGTGGTTTCTCCTTATATTGTAGTACTTTTACTTCTTTACTTCAGCTAACAAACAATCACTATTAATTTGCTAAGTATGTGTGTATAACAGCATTTCAGAGATTTTCCCTCATAAAACCACGTGGAACCAATTTAAAATGCTCTGCAGACACATGCCAACTAGTATTCAGGAATGCTGACTGCTGGTGTAGGAGGCTTGCACTTTATGAAAAGAGAGTGATATAAAACATCTGGCCACACACAAGGAGCATAAGTCAACCCCCAGTAGGAACAAATCTGTAGTATAAACATATGTTTTATTACTTGTGCTTTAAAAACATACAACCTTCTGATCCATATTTCTCCAGATTTCTTTTTATCACAATGGTCACCATGGCAACAATGTGAGCATGCTAATTTTTATGAGCTTTCTCATCTAAGGCTCAATGACCAAAGTAGACCACTTGACAGCTGATGTTTTAAATTATATCGACATGTGCCCACCACAGAATTCATAGAACAATATGAGCCAATTAATATGGTATCCCAAATGGCTAGATGATCAAGCAATGATTTGGCTATTTCGGGCATCTTATAGTTCAGACTAGATTGATTTTACCATATGGCTTTCAAAGTGTTGGTATACTGGCTATAACCATGGTCTTTTGATGATAATTGACAGCAAGAAGATAATCAGATACAATCCTGTAGATATTTGCATATTTTTGTTTAGAATCTTAGCTGCTATGAAGAGAAACGATTTGTTATTAGTAATTTTAAAACAGAAAATAAATGACTATTGCTTTCTTTCTCTTTACTGATAATCTGGCTCAAATTTGACAATCAGGAAGACAGATTTTCATGTACAAAATTGGCAGATAGAAGATGATCAGTAAATATTTGTTCTATGAGTAAAGGAAAACTAATATTACTGCATATTTTAACAGGTAATTCAATTGGAAATTTAATTTTAAATATCAATTAGAAAATATGCATAATTCTGTAATTTGTAAAACATTGACAAAAGTTTAATTTTCTCGAGTTCATGACAAAGTTTGTAATTAGTTGAGTTTTATAGAAGAATGAAAGTGAAGTTACAGACTTTGGAAGTCAATGAAAACAAGGCAAATAAGTGACATATTCAAGTCAACATTCCTGTTTTTGTATTAAGCGAGATACCATGTTTTACAAAATGAAACACTATATGAAATCAAGATAGTAATAAGAAAAATGACAGATGAGGCATTATTCATTTTCTTCATTGTTGTTTCTGCAGAATTAGAACAGTTCATGAAATGAATAAATGTTTAAAAGCTTGAATGTCCAAAACAAAATTTTAACTATTTGTAAAGAAAACATAGGAAACTTGTAACACTTGAATTTAAAATGGAAAAAAATTATATAAAGCACAAACAAAAGCAAACTATAATGGAAGACTGTTATTCTTACTTTTTGCATTAAAATTAAATTTTATTTACAATAAATGAACTTAAGAGGCAAGTCTTAAGCCAAAAGAAACTAATTGTAATGTATTGCAATTCTGAAATTACAGGGAAACTCTAAGATTGAATAATCCTATAGAAAAAAATGAACAAAGCTACAGGAATGAAACAATGGTCAGCCTCACTGGAAATACAAATTAAATAACATTAGGAAATGCAGATTTACCTAATATATAATTTCACATGAGCTATTTTGGCACAGCCTGCAGCCTTTAGAGGAACATTGACCCAAGAACAATGGCTATGCTTGAAAACAGGCTGCTCAAGACAAACTTTAGGGGAGAGAGCCAAGGGAAATAAACACACATTTCATTCTTGTTCCCTGATGGGGCTCCCCATTGGTAGAACCCAATCAGAACTAGAATTTGAACCTGTTAATTCTGTCTGTACTTGGACCAAAAAGACAGCTCAGCAGGTGAATGCATTTGTTGCTGAACCTGACAGTCTGTGTTTAGCCCCTAAGTCCCTCACGGTGGAAGGGAGACCAACTTCAAGTACTCTTCTCACCTCCACATATGTGCTTTGGGACATGCATGCTATGACAGACATGCACATGCACATACACAAACAGAGCAAATAAATAAATGTAATAAAAACATGTTTTTAAATAAACCAGTCTTTATTACAAGAACGCCATCATGAATAACAGGGTGGAAAAGAGTGGAGTGCATCTGGAAAAATAAATTAAAGACCTTTGAAATAGAGGTCTATTTTGACCTTGATATTTTGAAGCTTGATATTTATACAAATGATCTCTATGGGGGTTTTGAAAAATGTAAGATATGTATACATAAGAAAAGTATTTAGATTTATGTTATAAAGAATAAGAGTTTCCTTTTCTTATCTTATTAAAAAAAAACACAGCCAATACTGAACATTATGTACTGAATCTCTTTAACCTGAAGTGCATGTTATCTTTCAGTAGGAAGCATGCTTTACAAAACAAATTCTGTAAACTACATAGCAGAAAGAGAGCATTTTTAGTAATGTCAATTTCAAATGATTTTTTTTCTACTGCTTTGCCAAAAGAGTCCTTTAGGGAGCAGCATCTTAAAAATAATTTCTTAGGAGCAGTGTGGAATAGAGACACACATTTGTTCCTACTATTCTACAAGATTACTTTATGACACATATATACATATTTCATTTCTACTGTTTGCTTTTAATATCTTCAAACAATCTAAAATCCAAGACTTTGTTCTATTCACTTAATACTCTCCTAATTGTATCTGTGGCACTGAGAGAGTATATATACAGCTTGGCTTTCTGTGGATTTCAAAGAAAATTCATAAGTTCACTGCAAGCGTCTCTAACAGTTTTCATTGACTTGGAAAATGGTTTTCTTTACTACACAAGCCAAGTGGTATCTATATCAGTTAAAATAGTCCAAACTGCTTAAATAGATACTTTCATTCTTAGTGGCTCAAAGCTGTTCAGCAGCTCATATTTTGAGATTCCAAGGTGTTCCAAATGTTAAGGATAGAGCACTGTTTCCTAAAGGTTCATGTCCCTGAATCTCACATGGTAATGACAGAGGCAAATAGTAAGCAATACACATGAAATGCTCATAAATTATATATATATGGATCTGTGATCTGGGAAAAGAAAAGTTCTATAAGAATGGGAAGGATGTTGACTTTTCTGTTTGTCCCCAGTTGCTACATTTGGATGCACATAGCCATCACATACTATGTACTTTCTCTCGTTTACATTCAGTATCACATTTATAATTACATATTTAGTGTCAGTCATTGGTCCTGTCAATATTCATTGTCTAAAATGTGTTTAAATAATCAGAGAAGGAATATACTGATAATATTTGAATTCTTGCTTATTGATAAAAGCTGTGTCACAAATACTTGAAAGTCAATAGTATTGTGCATAAAATCTTCCCTTAAATATTTTAAGTACATCTATATGTTTTGTTCTGGCATATTACATTACTCCTTTTTCTTTTCTTTATGAATGATTTATTTTTGATAATGTGTATATGTATATGTGTGTGGAGGCCATGTACACATAAGTACAGGCATCCTGGAAGCCAGAATAGAGCATTGGATTCCCTGGACTGAAGTTGAAGATAGTTATGGACTGCCCAGTATGATGATATTTTATTTGTACTGAAATGTGATTTTATTTGTATGTTAATAAATAAAGTTTATTATTTATTAATAAATAAATTAATAGGGGTCAGAGCTAATAGCAAGTCATAGCAGAAGCTGGGTGGTGGTGGTGCACACCTTTAATCCCAGCACTTGGTAGGCAGAGCTAAGTAGATCTCTGTGTGTTCAAGGATACAGCCAGCATTGGAGACACACGCCTTTAATCTCAATACCAACCATAGAAGAACCTGGAGGTCTGTACAGACAGGCAGTGACGAGGCGGTCATGTGGTTGGGTTTACAACCAATGAGAAGGCAGAACAGAAAGTCTATATAAAGACAAACACACAGGAAGTAGGTCTCTCTTGGCTGAAGAGGATAGCTGCTACAGTGAACGGTAAGGCTCGGAGGTCTGACCTCTTGGGCTTTCATCTTTGCATTGGCTCTGTGTTTCTTATTTAATAAGACAGTTAGTTACATCTACAGCCCAGTACATGTGCTGGGAACTAAAGTCAGGTCATCTGTAAGAGTAGTGCTCTTAGTCTTAACAGCCAGGCAATCTCCAGCCCCTACATTGACGCTTTCTACATAGATACCCAAAGTTGTTTACTTTGTCTTTCAGGTTTGTACTAAAAGTTTGTCTTGCTGTTGGTTGTGCTAGGCTGATATCTTAAGGTGTAGAATGTGTTCTTTATAGCTAGAGTTACAGGGAGTTGGCCTCTGAAATCTCCTACCTGTTTTTCTTTTAATTTTTATCTTTGCCTTTTTCCTCTGGCCCCATTGTTTCCATCCCTTTCATATTTGATTCAAATTCTAACAAGTTCTTTTCAGTGTTGAGCTGGCCTTTGTAGAAATCTCTGCTCAGTGCCCAAAAGGTGTTATACTCAAATTATTTCACACTTTACCATAGATCCATCATACTCCTTAATTCTTGGAGTGTTCACTGACTCCATTTTCATTTTCCATAGATCTCAGTGTTGTTTTGTATTGTTCTTTTTATGAAAGGAAGATGTTTCTAAAGACTATTTCCCTGCTGCCCATCTTCCTAGAGTCTTACCTTTCATTTTTAAGATAAAATGTATTTAAGATAATATATACTGGCTTAAGTTTCCATCTCAAGAAAAGTTTAAAACTATCATGTCATTATTTCTGTGAATCCTTGGAGTTTGTATATTGCCATTAGAATTCTCAAAACATAAAATTATCTGAAAACAAACTGGAAAACAGAAAGATTTCTTGTTCAGAGGACCACATTCAGAGACGTTCTTGCTGAATTTCTGCCATGGTGTGGACTGTCTGCAAGCTGTTTCCGACATGAGAGAACAATGCCATGGATTCTCGTTTGATAGGCAGGAAGAGTAGTCATGCTTCCATTGTAATCTAGAACCATCATGTTAAAATTGAAGCTAATATTTTAATGTACATATTCATAGGGTACATTAATGACATGTAATAGTTCAACCAGAATATCAGGATTTCAGCATCTTTATACATTTAAACCCTTTGTTATGTAGTAATTGTATATATTTATAGTGAATCATCAGATTCCATCTTTCAACAGAGAAGCATGATAGTGATTTTAAAATTATTTTCCCTAAGTAGGAAAATAAAATGTATCCCATCTAACACATAACAGTTAAAGACAGTGAGATTTCATTTTCATGTTCATAATCCTATGAGATGGAAAGGTTTTAATATTATTAATATAACATTTGAAAGTAATCAGTGATTCATCATTTTTATGATACTCCCACAAATTTTTCTCACAGTGTTATTATTTTAGACGAATAAATCCCCATGATTGACTTAAGTGATATATAGACAATCTTAGTAATGAGTCATTGCTTCACATCCTGATTGATTAAAAAATACCATGAAACAACAGTTGCCTGAATCTCCAAACCTAGCAAGATTGAGAGACGTTCTTAAAATAGATGTGATCAGTACTATGGCACCTAATTAGACATATTTCTGCGAGGAGGTAAAAATGTCATTAAATTGGCTCTGGTATTATTTTAATTAGTCATTCAAGTCACTTACCAAAGCCGAGCCAAAAGTCTAAGCATTAATAAGATAACTATTAATACAGCTTCCAGCTTCCAAAGATCTTTTCTTCTATGGCTTACCGTCAATTTTATTGAGAAGCAGTTCATAGAACCCATCCCTTTCTGCTGTCCTGAAAACTCAGGCAGCTGTCCTGCTTTGCTGTTCTGTCACACTTCTGGTTCACTTGCCTTTGGTTGGAAAGTTCCATAGATCATTTCTTCAGGAGAAATTGGTTCAATGTTTCAGTCTCTTCTCAAATGAGGGAAATCTGTCACACTTGTTCCATGCTGGTTGAAAGAAGTTATCACACGTGTTTTGAGGTATAACTTGGAAACAAGTGCTAGAACAGTCACAAAAGTCATATGCTCTTAAAGTCAGTGAGCGCACTTCTAGGAGTCCATGTTTTTGTAAAGACAACAAGGGCTATGCTCAAAATTCTATGTGAGAAGGTATTCTTACAGCAATTTTATCATGGTGGAAGACTGGAAGCTACCGTTTTCTATCTCTAGTAGAAGAATATCAGCTCTAGGCAAATTCTTCACTTAGAATCTCATGAAGGCATACAACATCATTTTAGGAAAACTTAAAACTAGGAAAGAGTTGTTACACTTAATTTTTCAAAATCAAGTTATAAAATTAGATATAAATACAACTCTAAATTTCTTAGAGCACATGCACTTAATGCCCATAAATAAGTGTGTATGTGTGTGTATTGTATGTATGTAATGTATGCATGTGTATGTATAGAGAGATAAAGGTGAAGAGCCATAGAAATAAATTTTAAATACCAATATCAGGCTATGAGAAATATTATATTCCTATATTTTCAAATTTTATTGTAATGTTCTTGAAGTCTTCATGACTGTCTCGTTTAAATTTTTAAAATGCAATTATTTGGACCTGTTACTATCTCAAAGTAACACAAACTTGTATTTAATTATGCTAGAACAGTGGTTTTCAACCAGTGGGTCATGACCTCTGTGGGGATTGAGCAACTCTTTCACAGGGGTTGCATATCAGATATTTGTATTACAATTTATAACAGTAACAAAATCACAGCTATGAAGTAGTAATGAAATAATTTTGTGGTTGGGGGTCACCTCAACATGAGCAACTGTATTAAAAGGTTGCAGCATTAGGAAGCTTTAGAACCACTGTACTAGAAAACAAAGGTAAGTGTAAAATCGTCTGTCACTATAGTTACTTTTTATTGCTATCTGACTACAGAATATTCCAGTTAAGCAGTCATATTAAGTTCTTATCAGTTGCTTCTGGGATACTTCTGGAAGCCTCAGGATTATTTCTTTCAATAGACCTGCTCACTGAGTGTTCTATACGCTTGATGACCTATAGATACTTTATTTTGTTTCTTTTTATAGAAAATGTTTTTTCCCATATAATACAACCTGATTACAGTTTCACCTTCCTCTACTCCTCCACGTTCCTCCCCACCTTCCCTCCCATCCAGATCCACCCCCTTTTTGTGTCTCATTAGAAAATAAACAGACTTATAAGGGATAGTGCTATAATAAATTAATGTAATATTATAATATAATATGAAAAACTAACACATCAGAATAGGAAAACAGATTACCAGAAGGAAAAGAACCCAAGAAAAGGCAGAAGAAGCAGATATAGATGCAGAGACCCACTCATTTGCATAATCAGTAATCGCATAAAAACACAAAACTGGATGCCATAATTTATGCACAGAGGATCTGTAGAGTAAAAACTGAGAAAAATAAAATGAATAAGTATGTAATATACAATGAAAATGAAAATAAATAGAAAAGATAAATTTAAATTTGGAGATCTGACTCTTTATTGCCCCCATCTAGAAGGAGAATCTGGCTTACATACAGCTCCTGCTTCTCTCTGCTTTCCTCAAACATCTATCTTCGTGAGCACTTACTAAATTCCCAAAAGTATATGACTCTCTAAGCTTTGGGGCTTCCCCAAGAAGTATTAATAGAGAACCATTATCTTTTTTCTGTTCCTGAAATAGGGAAAGGCAATTAATTTTTTAATTATGTGTCCTATTATACAAGTTGAACATATCTACTCTGAAAATATACAGTTCCAAAATGAGAACCTTTCTGAATCCTGAGATCATATCAAGATAGAAAATTCTACACTTTATCTTCTGACAGGTTTCATTTTGAGTATACTGAAAGTATAAAATTTTGGAAAAAAAATCTCAAATTATAAAAACTCCTATTCCTAGAATTTCAAATAGATGATATTCAACCTATAGAAATAAAGTATATTAATAAAGGAGAAAAAAGTGCAAGACTGAGAGGATATATAATATATCAAACGATGTTAACTATTGGGTACAAAGTTGTCAGTGATATCTTCCTGTGTCTTCCCAATGTTCCCCAATAACCACATGGGATTCAACACAAATTATAATCAGAAAAATATACATTTTAGTTTTAGAAAACATTCAAAAATAGATTTATACTTTCCTTTCCTGGACAATAATCATCAGTTATTCTAGTATTTTGACATGTTAAGTGTTTTGTTATTTAATAATCATTAGCCAGCAGCCAATATGAAAGGTCTAGTTGGACAATTAAACGTGGAATCTCAGATAAGATATATGTGGAGAGAGACCACATAAAGTAGAAATGAAGAGCATCAAAAATGTAGGGATGAAGACAAAAGGATGAGGAGCCTTGAAATAGACTAACCAATCATTACTACTTTCAAGGGAGCCCACCTGTCTACTCCTAAGAACTAGAGAGCAAGAAAAGGAAAAGAATCAGCATGGGAATAGGGAAGCATCTGGTGCCATTTTGCTCATGGCTATGACCTGGAAAGGGAGACAAATTAATTACCAGGCAAAAAGTTCTATGATACCACAGTTTTCTTTATCACATATAATCATTTATATGTTAATCTCTGTAGGGATTTTCTTCAAAATAATTTTGAATCTGTAATCTCTGTTTAAGTCTCGATTCTGCCTTTCTTGACCATTCAGTTAGCCAATCATTTTATGGTTTTACTGTATATGTTGCATGGCTCCAAAACAAGAAAACATTAGCAAGATGAATGAATTGATAGCAGACACCAAAAAAGGAGGGTAATTCAAATATGGTAGACAAGATCCACTGTTTGAGAACACCTACAAATTCAGAAGGACAAGTGCTTTTTTCTAGTCCTACCTTCTGTACATGGTCTTGAGAGCTTTGGGTGAAGGAATAAGAAAATCAAATGGTAACAGTGTCACTGCAAAAATCCCAATACTAGGAGTCTCAACAGGCCAGGCTCAGCCACCCTTGAACATATGGCAATAAAGAGATGACTAATGATTAAAGGCAAAGAAAGTAGAGTTAATCAACATGTAAAGAACAGATAAAGTGGTTCAGTGATACCCCAAGTCCATCTTTGGAACACTGTCATGAGCTTTAGTTTAAATAAGTGTAGCCAGAAGATTTCCTGTGTCCCAGCCTGCTGGTGGTCGGAACAAATCTCTCCCATTCAAGTCCCCCAAGTAAACACACAGAGACTTATATTAATTATAACTGCATGGCCATGGCTCAAGTCTTTTGCTAGCTAGCTCTATATCTTAAATTAACCTATAACTATTAATCTATGTATCACCACATGTTCCACAGCTTTACCTGCATCCCATTACATGTTGCTCCTTGGGCAGCTTGCTGGCATCTCCCCTGTCTTCTTCCTGTCTCTCTCTTTGAATTTCCTGCCTGCCTCTAAGCTGCCTTGCCATAGGCCAAACAGCTTTATTTATCAACCAATCAGAGCAACACATTTTCACAGTGTACAGACATTCCCCCATCACTTCCCCTTTTCTGTCTAAACAAAAGGAAGATTTTAACTTTAACCTATTAAAATTACATATAATAAAAGTTATCAATCAAGAATTATAGTTATATTTTGTGGCTGCGAGTCCCGCAAATAAAGGCGATCGCCGGGGCTGCGGCGGGAGGA